>JAJJMB010001184.1:1086434-1152677 GCA_023531105.1 Papaver atlanticum | reverse complement strand
AAATCGCCGCCGCACCCTGGTTTCACCTCCACCATTACCTTGTTTTTTCTTCTCCTCCATGAAGACCACCATATTTTTATCTACTTCGTTATTTGTGTAAAGTATTAATTGATTAAACAAATTTCTATAATTTCCTTAAATTTCTTTTTATGATCTATGGGTTTCTATAATTTGCTTAAATTTGTTTTTATGATAAATGGATTAAAGGTTCTTAATCGATTCGGTTATTGTTCTAAAGTTTAGGATCAGTTGGTTTTATATAGACTTTAATTTTTCGATGGTTAGTGTATTTCATTTATTCTGATTTTGATTTTATTTATTTTTATCAAAGTGATTTTCATTTTGATTATGGAGATCTAAGTCGATGTGTATGATTTAAATATTATTGAAATTACGTTTATGCACCTGATATATTTTATGTAATAAGTAAAGGAAAAAGTAAAGTTAAGGGCAAAACTAGAAAATGAAAATTGCATCTTCAGTTACTGTTTCTAAGGGGAGTTCGCTTTATATAATATAGATAGATTATCATTTCATGAAAATAGGCATAGAAAAAAAATCATAAAATTCCGATCTTCAAACCTAATTATGATAATCGCACATCACTTGATTCATCTTTGAAAAACCTAGATCGTCGTCATCAGTTCCTTTTCTTGAAGATTATCTCAAAACTGATAAATTTTAGCAGATTAATTTGAAGATAATTTCATCATTTAGAAGCGATTTAAAAGATGACAACATGTTTTTGTCATTTAATTTGAGTTAATCTCCCTCCCTCAGAAAAAACAGAGAGAAGAACTCTTTAAACTCTCCTTATTTTCATCAGATCTGAAGATTTAGAGAAATAATATTATTTTTTTGGTTAATGGAAAATGGAGGTCATAGACAGATTACCAAGCATACTTCTGCGTTATATTATTTTGTATTTATAATTAATGTGAATACACTAGTACGTTAATCCACACTTGGTTTTGATCCTAAAAGATTGGTTTAGTTTCGGACTTATGTTATTTACCCAGTGTACACCTTGTTGAAAAGTAATCTCCTAGACCTTGCTTGTCTGTGTTAGATTACTCAAGGTGTGTCTTGCATAGGTTGATACGAAAAAATTGAGGTGTGCTTGGTACTATTGTCATTTCATTGTATAATTTAAAATATTTCAAAGGTCAATTTAGACAAAAAATAGTTTGTGAGAAATAAATTTCCCTTGACTAAGATTGCTAAAAATCTATGAATGACTATTGCTTGAATCATATTTCGAGAGTTTACACAAGACAAACTTGAACTTGAAATTTCTTATTTGCAATACTAAACCTACTTAGCATTCAACATAGTCTCATAAGATAGAACGGTAGGTAAATAGGATAAGTCAAACTTACATACCTTTGCTGATGAAGTTCTCGCAAATGTCTTTGTTTATGCTTTAGTCGGTTATATCTAATACTACCATGCTCTAATTCTAGTCAGAGACTTGAATTTAGTAGACTGGAAATCAAGATGTAGTTTCGTACATCTAACATTGACAACAAGCTTGAAATAACAAAACTAATGAGTTCGACCGAGAAATGATCTAACACCAATCTACTAACTTAATGGCCAAATTTGGAAAAAAACACCATCTGAAATTGGTTAGGTTTATAATCAAAACTTAGTGTATTTGGGTTTTTAGAATTTTTTTATTTTTTTATTTTTTTGGCATGCATTCGGCTAAAATAAACCTATGCCAACCTAGCCTTACAGGAAAAAAATTCCATTAAGTTAGTTGAATATGTCAGATATAAACATATCTTGGGCTCGAAGCCGGGCCTCCAAAATTTTGGGGTGAGCAGTGCATCGGTGGATGTAGATTTCGTACCACCCACATCCAGCCAATCAAAGTAATAGATTGGAGATTTCTATCCACGTCCAGTTCATTACACGATGGATTTTATGTCCGCGGATGGGAAGGTGAACAGACTAGATGTAAGTGGATTGGCGTATTTAAGAAGATATTTATTATCTTGCCAACATAACAATAAAAATTAATGATTCATTGTTACCATTGTTATGCAGAAACGACAAGAAAAAATGGATTGATCTCATTTTATTGTACAACTACGTGCAAAGAAGAAAGAAGCCCCTTATCATTACAAATCAACATGCCTGAGACGAAAAATTCAGCCCGGAGACAACTGATCATATCTTTTGGTCTTATATTGAATCCAAAATAAGTGAATAAGAACATGAACACTAAACAACTAAAATAAAGCTAATCTTTGTGGTCTTCTAATTCAACTTACCAAAAGCGCTGCTAAATTCCTTGATTTGAGCTGGTATTCAAGGATTTTTCAGAACGTAAGATCGAATCAAGCTTGGTTCGCCGAATGGTTAGGCGCAGATAAATTTTACTTTTTCTGCCTAACCATTGGTCATATCAGACTGAAACATCATATCATTTTGTCTCCACTATTTAAGCTTAACCGTTAGATGCATCTTAAAAGTTAGATTAAGAAACCATGATACTTAGCCTCCTAATCAAACTAACTGACATGGAATTCAATTTGAAAGTTGAATTTGGACAATTATAAAGGCTAGCCTACATAAAAGATTTTATGTTGGTTCGAGAAATCGCGAGAAATCAAACAACTGCATCATACCAAGTTATCTCTCAACTCCTTCAAAAATTGTGATTCTTTAAGGGTTTTAGATTGGCGAGTTCGCATGTGTCCACGGATTTTGGATTCTCCATCAACAACCAGCCAATTAAAATGGCGAACTTTAGAAATGTACTTTTGTCCAGTCTGGTGAGAAGCGAATAGGGTATCCATCTACAAAAACACAAATTTGTCAGTGAAATTTGCAGATTCAGATGTTTTGCTCTCATTTTTTTCTTGGAAAAGAGATTAGAAACTAAGCAGTTAGCCAAGCATGGCTAAAATCTGGTCTGTAAAGAAGTCTGCAAAATTACATATGTCCGCTGCTCTAGCTTTTGTATTAGTATTATTTGAGCTAGCGGAGCAAATATCAACTAGAGAAATAAGATTTGGCAACCAGTTTTGCCTTAAGGAATTACAACTACTTGTTCTAAAATAGTGAATAGATCAATCGATTCATCTAAAGTTTTGTTGTTAGTGAGCTTTCTCGGGTTCTTCTACTTTTGCAACCACTGTCGTCCCTGCTTCTTGTCTTCGACTCCCACATTCCAAATTCTTTCTCTCCGTTGTTGTTGCCATTTCATTGCCTCTATTAGCCCCTGAGACCTGCCTGCCCGTAGATCTGTGATTTTCACATTGAAGATTCTTGCGCCTTGTATTTGATCTTTTTCATCCTTCATGAGTAGAGGAATACCTGCCATAGTTAACGGGGAAGAAAACTTGCAATAGACTATGATGATAGAATTTGGTACATTGACTTTTATTTGCAGGTCTTGAAGTTGCGTCGGAATAGGGGTTTTGTTCATTGTCAACTGATTGTTTGAGGGTTTTATGCTTTTTATATGGTTATGGATAAGGGTTATATATCTAGCTGGTGATGCAGTTTCATTCTGAAAGTTTTAAGGCATCGATCCTTCCACATAAACGAATACACAATTGCACTTAACTCTTCCCATTAAAAAATTTCTACTGGACTCGACTGGTTTTTAGCAAACCACGACTATCTCACTGCTTAGTTTTCATTCCCAAGAAACCACTCATATTACATCCCAAAACAAACCAAAATTCCTTACTGAAAGGACAATGAAGAAGGATATGTATTTGTGTTTCATCAACATTGTTGCACAAAGGACACCTAGTGGAGATAGAAGGTATCCTAGCACTAAGGGTAGCATTGACTGGTAATATCTTACTATAACATTTCCATATGAAAACTGGCACTCTTGGTAACACACCTAAACCCCAGTTTTTTTCCATATCTCATTATTACTCCTATGACGAGTGTTGTTGTTATTTTCTGTAATTAAGTGAGAGTAGACAGATTTTACCGTGAGGTTTTCAGAGTTCGATAAAGGCCAGATAAATTTATCAGATTGATCGATATTATCAGAAAGGTTTATGCTTAGAATGTTTTCACGACTCGAGTAGGCAAGACTCGCACGAGCAAAGGTGAAACTGGTGGAGCCCTGTCTGGAGGCCTAGACGAGATGGAGCCCGGTGAAACTATGCACAATGGTGTACTCCCAGGAGAGGGACAACCCGATAAACAATATCGGAGGGATTAACTGATAACTCTAGCTATGACGAAGAGGGAAATCCCTTCGAAAGACAGAATGATGTCCATTTAACTCAACCAGGAGGGTTGAATCGTTTGCCAAGGCAAACAGTAAAAAATGAGGAGAAGAAAGGCGAACCTTCAAACCTCGGCGATACCGATGCTACTATCGCAGCCATCCTGAAAACTCAAGAAGCGCAGGATGAGAGAATGAAAAAGTTAGAAAGACGTAATAGGAGGCTAGAACGGAGATACCGCAGGCTGAATCGCAAAACGAAGAAAAAGGTGCCACTCACTACCATAGAAGAGACCCCCGAGGAGGAGAATCCTTTTGAGAACTTACAGGATGATAAGCGAGTGCATATCCATGACACCTCAAACGAGGAAACAGGAGAGCGCTTTCCAAAGGGAAGCCGAGAAATCCTAAACGAGGAAGAAATTCCGTCCGAGGGATCATCCGATGTCGATCCCAAGCATAGACGAGAAAATAAAAAGGAGGACGAATTAAAAACCAACTGCACGGTCGAGAACCGCGCAGTCATTGACCCCAAACGAGGGGAGACTTCAAAGTAAAATCGTTCTAAAATAGTGACGTACGTCGGGCAATCGGACGAGGATTCAGGGCGATCAATATATCGCCTCCCAGAAGTTTCCTACTCGCCCGAAAGAGCGCAAGGACGAAGGAAGAAGGCCGAAACGAGGCACAATGATGACCAATTACAAGCCCGACTCTGTCAACTCGAAGCGATGTGCAGAGAGGCTATATGAAAACAAGAAGAAAAAAAGTTGAAGGAAGTACTACAAGAGGATGGACAGTCTCCCTTATCGGAGAATCTACTAGACCAACCATTTCCAAGGAAATGCTCACTCCCAAAGTTTGCAACTCCCTTCAATGGGACCGGCGATGCAATCGAACATCTCAGATCCTACCGCATAACACTGACACAGTGGAGTCACTACGAGGTAGTGATGTGTAGGTTCTTTCCAGCTAGTCTAAAAGACGAGGCCCTAATGTGGTTCAATAACCTTCCAAAGGCATCCGTTAAATCGTTTGACCATCTATCCGAGTTGTTCTTAGAAACATACATACATAACATCCGAGTCAAAGCCGAAATTGACATGTTGTTCCAGTTAGCTAGGCAACCGAACGAGTCACTCCGCTCTCTGGTAACTCGTTAGAGAAAATTATGTGCCAAGATCGGAAGAGTCCCAGAGGCCTACGCGATCTTAGGCTTTAAAAATAGTCTAAGAAAGACGGACACCATATTTGTCCGCATGTACGAGACCATGCTACCAATCTAGGGAAACTGAGAGAGATTCAAGAGGATTACATAGCCCTTGAAGAACTCCAAGACGGTACTTATGACAAATTGGTCAAAGGAACCAATAGAGGAGCAAATATGGTAGAACCACAGAAACCTCAAGTGTCAGCCCAAGGAGCAGGGTGATCCAACAACGGATCTACCCAGTTCGATAAACATCGAAGTGGGGGATGGAAAGGGAGAGACCAAGCTCAAAAAAAGAAGGGAAAGTTCGTAGACCCAGTCTACACGAAACTAAACACAACTATATCCGATATCTTTAAGAAGATCGATGGGAAATGTAAGATCACATACCCATGGAATAGAGAACAGCAGCCCAAGCGCGCTAAGAATAGAACTGCGAGTTTCACCAGTTCTATAGCCACACGACGGACTCGTGCAGAGATCAGAAGAAGATTGTGCAAGACATGATGAAGGAAAACTCGAGGAGTACATCGCACATCCAGCGATCCAACCAACGATGGGAACACCCGTACATCGAGTAGAAATACCACGCGAGGAACAATACTTGGGATGCAACACGATATCGCACTCAGCTATCACTGCTCCCACACACCTGAAGGAAGTATTACAGGACGAATCCACAAACGAAACTTTGAAGGTGACGAAGTCTTTATTGCGGCAAAAGAACCTCCTATGCAGGAGTGGATGAAAATACTTATCAGTTTTTCAGCCTCGGAGGCACCAGATGAAGGAACAAACCACAACGATCCATTAGTGGTTACGATGGCTATCGCACTTCCTGAGCAGGGGGGAGAGGAAGAAAAGACTAAGGTATTGCCATGGGTGATGTGAATTTTAAGTTGTTGTAAAAAGTGATAAGTAGAGTTCGTTTAACTCGGGCTTGTGAAGGATTTTCGAAAATTAAATAAAGTTGTTTCAACAATAATAAGAAAACACCGAGACTCTGGATTCCACCATTAACCAATTAAGTGATATAATCTAATCAATATTCATGCAATTTTTTCTTTTAAAGTGATTCTAATATTTTTCCTTTAATAGATTTTTGAAGTAATAATTGTAAGCACGACGCATGAAACATCAAAAGTATTAAAACCAAGCATGTCCCATCAAAACACTTCACAACTACTCAATAAAAACCAATTTTTCTTTTAAGTTATATGCAAATAATCATGTAAAATAATTGCAATAAATAATTAAAATAGAACTATACAACTTTTCATGGAACAATGGCTTCCTCCGTCGCCTCGGCTAAGGGGTTTAGCTCCTCACATTAATCACTTGCTCAAAATACATGTTTATAGCTCAAAAACTGATTACAAGGGAGAAAAGAGTATACTGTAGTCGCTGAAAGTCTAAAACAGAAGACTGAATCTTTGCTGAAATGCTTCGGTGACTGCAGGAAGGAGCGACCGTATCTTGTTGTCATTGAAAATAAGTATGCCTCTGTGATCTGTGGGTCTTATTATCTTCGTTATCTTCTCCGGCAACAGCAGCAGCGGCAGAACTCGGTTTCCTGCAAGTTGATTTTTTTTGGCTCTGTGGTGTTCTAAACTTCCCCTAAAGTCTTCCTTTTCTTCCTAGGACTCGTACCAACTCTTTTATACATCATAGGGCAAAGAAAATTCGAGAATAACTTTTGGTTTTTTCCTTTCTTTTTAAGTTACGATATTTCCTTTTTTTGTTCTCTGTCGACGCATCTCTAGCTGTTTTTACCTTTCCAAACTCTCCCTGTGATAGAATCAAATCTCTCAGAAGAGTTTCTTTCCTCTTCTTCACGTTTTTTTCCAAAAATAAATCATAAAATACCCGTGATATTATTCAACCCTGTTAAATCGAGAACTAGTTATCAAGCCCAATTTGCTGCAGGAAATCACCCATACCAAGCCTGTTTAATCCTAACAGATCAATCCCAACAAGAATCAACGATTGAATCTCCTCCAAACACTTCTAAAATATGAACCCTAATTCTGCACCGTGAAAAAATTCTTTCCCGCAAAT
This sequence comes from Papaver atlanticum, assembly GCA_023531105.1. Taxonomy (NCBI): domain Eukaryota; kingdom Viridiplantae; phylum Streptophyta; class Magnoliopsida; order Ranunculales; family Papaveraceae; genus Papaver; species Papaver atlanticum. Next base: position 1,145,205 of record JAJJMB010001184.1, on the reverse strand, counting down.
TTTTATTTTCAAAACCTGAAGAAATGGAGTCCCCCTATCCAGTCCCGGTCTGTGCTTAACAGCTTCTTGGAAATGGGTTACCCCTTATCCAAAATGAGAGTCCGAATAAAAAATGTCCTTCTAGGTGTCTTTAACAACATTTTGAACCAATTTCTCCGAAAAAGCCTATTTCTCCAAAAACACCTACAAAGGGATAAAATACCAAAATTAGTACAAAAATGGGTACTAACAATACACACAAAAGAGATGAAAATAGACACATAAATGCATCTATAAAATACCCCAAAACTTATTATTTGCTAGTCCCGAGCAAATTAAAACTACAAAATAAAATCCTAACTCACTGTCGCAGGCATCGTCGATTGCACTTAGCATGTGCAATAAGCCTTTAAAGCCCTAGGTGGCCCTAGTGGCCGAGTTATAGTCTCGGGAGGGTTTACCAAAGGTGTACCCACAAAACCTTTACTCCAGACCCTAGCTATCTACGCAGAACCTTAGAATGCACTAAAGAACCTCCTTGGTTGGCATACTTATTGATTACGGGAGGAAGTACCCTGATGCGAAATTCCAATTGCTGAATATGAGTTTTCACTCAAGTATACTAAAATTCATATATAAGTGACAGAGCTCTACTAAGATAGTTTCACTATGGACATCAATATCCGGAGTCAACAAATCACATGGAAAGATTAAGAGATTGATATAGAAAAACATAGCTGGTTTTGATGTTGACTAGGTGAACGGTGTTTTCTCATATCTGTCTGAAGGCCTCCACCAAGATGAATCTATCCTAATGGACTGAGATACCGGTCTGACTAATATCAACACAACTGGCATATACAAGGGAACCAGTGGTCGATAATCCTAATTCTAGATCAACTCGTCTGGCATATACAAGGGAACCAGCGGTCGATTTATTTAACACACATTTATTATTATTTTTTTAATTTTTATTTTTATAGAACTAACGCCATGATTAGATCTTTTGGATCCAAGCGCATGCTTCTTGTCAGCAGATTACATGGTAATTCTCGTGGATCCTGCATTCCACGCTTGTTTAGGCGACGGAGACAGGGAGAACACACACATATTGCTATCCAAGTGTTATAATTTATTCCGATTGGTCTAATTGGTCTGGTCTTTTTTTTTTTTTTTTATGATATCTCAATCACTCTATTTCACCCTAGCTTTGGTAACAACTTGAATCGTGAGCCCCACCTAATCACTTAGAGAAACATATTTTTTACAGAAAATAAAATAAAAATAGAAATGAAAAGGACTCAACGAGATATGGCGAAACTATCATGTTATTTCTAACACCTGAGCTCTGTGCTTTTATGAATAGACTCTTTAGATGTTTCCATCTAATCAGATTGGTCCCTCAACTCCTAAAACCAAAATGCTTCCATCCACTTAGATTGGTTAGTGCCATCCTTAATAGGCATAAATTTCTAGGCTCTGGAGTTTTTAACGCAACTAAAAAGTTTCTCCAATACCCCCAAACTTAAATCTAACATTGTCCTCAATGTCCGAAATATAAAATTAAAAGCATGAACAAGGAGAAACTGTTACCATTTGAAGCAAAAGAGTTAAGGAAAGATATTACCATGTTGCATGAGCATGGGTTACCTCCCAAGAAGTGCTAAGTTTCAGGTCTTCAGCCAGACTAAGAAAGGATTAGTCACTCGAATCATAAAGTAACAGTCGAAATAACTGTGGGTCTTAAAAAAATAGAGATTACCAAAAGAAATTGCAACAAACCAAGAAAGTGAACAAGAATAGCATGCCCTTATCTAGTTTCCTGATTAAGATACCTATATCTAAATGTGGTTCAGGTTCAGGTTCTATGAAAGGGTCTAAATAAAATATTTTCATTGGATGCATTTCCTCATAAGTGAGATCCAAATTATTAGGTTCTAGAGTCTGTAGAAACTCAAATAAGAACTTAGAAGCACATAATAATAACCTAAATAATTGAGGATCCTCTAAGTCAATCAGGTTTGACTTACATAACTGACCACAATGAGAGTAGTGGTCATTCTTAAGCAAATGTGTCGATTTTAATTTCCTAAAGCATTTAGGTTTAGTCTCACAACTTAATATTCGACACATTTGGAATATAAACGTTCCCACAGTTGGAAGAAAACTATTTGGTGGGAAAACAAAGTCAATCTGGGTATCATAGCCTGGGAAAACCACATCAACCAGAGGATGGGTTTCTAACTTCTGAGCTTCTTCCTGGACATCATAAGGTTTGGGAAAACGAGTATGAAGGTAATCTTGTAAAATGGTCGAGGCACAAATATCAAGTCCCAAGTGAGGGATCTTTGTAAGAGCTAAAGGTAAGGCACATGGAGAATGATAATCACCCCCAAACTTAGAGTTTTGGGTGTCTCTGGATAGACTAGCTATAATTTCCCTAATTTCTAGATCATCAGAATCCTGAAAATAGTCAATTGCTTCTTCTAGGTTATACTCAGGTGATGTATCCTCACTCAAATTTAAAAGCTCTACGAGTTCATCTTCTTTGTATAAGACTATTGTTTCTAAGTCGCTAGACTCTAAAACAGCATTTTCAGAATAAACCCATTCCTCTAAACCATTATCGGCTTCGTAATCAAAAGGAAATACTACATCGTCTAAAACGGGGATATCTCTAGACAAATCCTCATCCTTTTGAATAGGTGAATAATTATTAAAATTATTTGGATTTGAACTAGAAATAACATTATCATTATAAAGCTCAATTGGAGTAACAAATTCCTGATCACTATGCCTACATATTTCAGATTCTTCATCAATACTATCCTCATCATAATCGTCATTATAATAGCATGGAAATGGTTGAACCTCATCTAAACATGTAGTGTTACCAATTCTAACCTCGTCATCTTGATTATGCAAATAACTATCATTATTTTCAAGGGTATTATTGGAAACACTGTATTAGAAACTAAGATTATTTCGAGCAAGTCTTTCGTTCGTCTCAGCCATCAGCTTGAGGGATTCCTCTATAGAAAGTTTTCTCAATGGTGCAGTTTGTCTATTCATTTCCGACATAAACCTATTTGTTTGCTCAGTTAACTGCTTAAGAGACTCTTCTAAAGATACGGAAGGATCATAAATAGGAACGAAAGGATCATAATAAGGACTAGTTTTCAGCAGTTTGATTGTATTTTCCAAAGACGAGGTACCTTATTTTCTTTCTCGTATGACCGGTGTGTGTGTGGATAGTAATTGGGCTCACCATGGTATGAACCATAACCTTCAAAAGGCTGGTGTTCCCAACCACTATTTACACTATGGTCGTAATATGAATAATGTCCATTTTGAAACTCAATCGGATATTCATTGTATTGGCTATTGTAATACCAGTTCGACATTCTTAATTGCAAGGGAATTCTACACAATCACAAACAAGGCTGACTCGACCAAATCAAACCTATAAAATATAGCAAACAACAAGCATGATGGCTCCCTTAGATTGTTTCTAGACCAGCTTATATCCTTCCAAGAGGCAACTGGGTACAATTTTAGCAAACCTCGTAGGACGATCCGAATAAAGTAAGTCGAAGAGAAGTAGGAGAAGCTCAGAGGAGCTTTGATACCCCCACCTCTTTGGAAACGCTTCCCTGGGTTACAAGGCGGCTCTAATCGACTTACAGTAATCTTCCTGAACTTTGAGTTAGGCTAACAAGATACCCAATACGATCCTTTTGAACGACTTTCCTACAAGATCGTTACCCTATCGGTCTCGTTCTAGTCAAAATTTTAAGCTTGGGTTCACGTTCGGTATCGTTTTCCTAAGGCGGGAAGGAAGAGAACGGTGACGAAATCCGAACCCTTATCTTGTATGGCCAGGCCTTGCCCTTTACTAGAAAAATAAATGTCCGTATTCAGAACCTCAACAGATATGCACCTTAAGGAATACAGTAACTCGCTGACAGGGGATTCGCGAGTGTTCGGAACCTTACCTCCCGTTCCAGACGGGGGATGAATCAGTTGTAGTCGACTCGGGCCACTGACTCCTGTGTCAATGTGCGAACCCGAGGGGTCGAGACGATATCGTAATCATCGTCCTTCCCTGCAAACAGTTTATATTTAAGGATACCCTTCCGTAGGGTAAAAAATAAAAATAAAATAATGTCCAAATTCCCAAAAAAATAAATAAAAAAAGTCCAAAAAAAAAAAATTACAAATAAAAAAAAGAAAACCCTATTTACAATTTCTAAAAATAAAAATTAATAAAATCTAAAAAAATAAAAAAAAATAACTATAAAAAAAAATATTTTTCTTCACTCCTTTGGATTCCTCTTTTCTTTCCTTCTTTGGCTATGCTTTCCTCTTATAACACTTTTTCCTTTCCTTTTTGCTCCGCTCCAAATCTGAAAAGAATCAAAAAATACCAAACGCGTAAAGAAGAAAAAAAAAAAAAAAAAAAATCTAAAACCCTAAAAACAAGTCCGCGTCGGCGGCGCAAAAAATTGATGTGAATTTTAAGTTGTTGTAAAAAGTGATAAGTAGAGTTCGTTCAACTCGGGCTTGTGAAGGATTTTCGAAAATTAAATAAAGTTGTTTCAACAATAATAAGAAAACACCGAGACTCTGGATTCCACCATTAACCAATTAAGTGATATAATCTAATCAATATCCATGCAATTTTTTCTTTTAAAGTGATTCTAATATTTTGCCTTTAATAGATTTTTGAAGTAATAATTGTAAGCACGAAGCATGAAACATCAAAAGTATTAAAACCAAGCATGTCCCATCAAAACACTTCACAACTACTCAATAAAAACCAATTTTTCTTTTAAGTTCTATGCAAATAATCATGAAAAATAATTGCAATAAATAATTAAAATAGAACTATACCACTTTTCATGGAACAATGGCTTCCTCCGTCGCCTTGGCTAAGGGGTTTAGCTCCTAATATTAATCACTTGCTCAAAATACATGTTTATAGCTCAAAAACTGATTACAAGGGAGAAAAGTGTATACTGTAGTCGCTGAAAGTCTAAAACAGAAGACTGAATTGTTGCTGAAATGCTTCGGTGACTGCAGGAAGGAGCGACCGTATCTCGTTGTCACTGAAAATAAGTCTGCCTCTGTGACTGACTTTGTGGGTCTTATGTTCTTCGTCTTCTTCTCCGGCAACAGCAGCAGCAGCAGAACTCGGTTTCCTGCAAGTTGATATTTTTTGGCTCTGTGGTGTTCTAAACTTCCCCTAAAGTCTTCCTTTTTTTCCTAGGACTCGTACCAACTCTTTTATACATCATAGGGCAAAGAAAATTCGAGAATAACTTTTGGTTTTTTCCTTTCTTTTTAAGTTACGATATTTCCTTTTTTTCTTCTCTGTCGACGCATCTCTAGCTGTTTTTACCTTTCCAAACTCTCCCTGTGATAGAATCAAATCTCTCAGAAGAGTTTCTTTCTTCTTCTTCACGTTTGTTTCCAAAAATAAATCATAAAATACCCGTGATATTATTCAACCCTGTTAAATCGAGAACTAGTTATCAAGCCCAATTTGCTGCAGGAAATCACCCATACCAAGCCTGTTTAATCCTAACAGATCAATCCCAACAAGAATCAATGATTGAATCTCCTCCAAACACTTCTAAAATTCGAACCCTAATTCTGCACCGTGAAAAAATTCTTTCCCGCCAATTTTCATTTTCAAAACCTGAAGAAATGGAGTCCCCCTATCCAGTCCTTGTCTATGCTTAGCAGCTGCTTGGAAATGGTTACCCCTTATCCAAAATGAGAGTCCGAATAGCAAATGTCCTTCCAGGTGTCTTTAACAACTTTTTGAGCCAATTTCCCCGAAAAAGCCTATTTCTCCAAAAACACCTACAAAGGGATAAAATACCAAAATTAGTACAAAAATGGGTACTAACAATATACACAAAAGAGATGAAAATAGACACATAAATGCGTCTATCAATGGGCCATGCCTAAAATACTAATAGACGGAGGAAGTTCTGTCGAAATCTTGTTTTATGAAACATTCAAGCAAATGGGTCTTAGAGACGAATCCCTGATCCCTTCTACCTATAACATATTTGGCTTCAATGGCTCATCGACCCGCCCAAGGGCCGAGGTCACCTTAGAAATTCGAGTAGGAAAAATCCTCACTCTAACCACTTTCTGTGTAGTAGATGTACTTTCACCCTACACAGCCATTGTCGGGCGATCCTGGGTCCATGGGATCAAAGGATTTTCCTCGACCTACCATCAGAGACTAAGGTTTCCAACACCCGATGGGATCGTAGAGATCGTTGGATACTCAGGCGAAGCTAAGTAATGTTACAACATGGACGTATAAAATGACGAGGACAGGGTAAAATCCCAAAAAGCAAAGGAGAAAAGGGCCAAGAATGCTAAAATCTAGGCTGATATCAATGCTTACGTAGCAGTGACAAGCAAAGCGAGACACTCGAACAATGTCCCAACTTCGGACTTATCCAAGGAGATCTTATAGCAACTACATGACCTCTCCGATGATGGAGAGCTCAAGATAAACTTGTTGGCCTCAGGACCCACGAAGGAAATAAACATCAGAACAATTGAGAATCTGGGAATGGCTAAGATTGGAACTCTCCTCGACAGAGAGGAAGAAGAAAAGCTCGTACGAGCATCAAAAGAATACTCCGATGCCTCTGCCAGACACATGGGAGATAAGCCTGGGATAGATCCAGAAGTCTGTCAAGACGACTTGAAAAATGATCCAAAGCACAAGCCTATGAGGCAAAATATGCGAAAGGTGACACCGGAGTATCGCAAGGAGATTCAAAATGAACTAAAGAAAACGGAGGCATCAGAAGTCATCCGAGGAGAACAAATACCCAACATGGTGATAATACCGAAGAAAAATGAAGGAGTACGACTTTGCATTAATAGGGCTTGTCCAAAGGACAACTTTCCGATTCCCGATATCGATCAGCTCGTGGAAGCCACATCTGAATATGGACTACTGTCCCTAATGGACGGATACTCGGGTTATAACCGAATCTCACTCGGCCAGAAAAATCAGGAGCATAATGCCTTCTCCACTCCCCGAAGTCGATACGGTTACCCTAATGAAGCTATCGCTGACATGCTCAGGATGAAGCTAGACGGACACGGTACTAGCCGATGTGAACAATTACGCAATGTACTACGGGCCTATAGGACCACACGAGGAGGAGGAGCAAGGACGGCCCCCTTCGTTCTCACATATGGTATAAAAGCGATCATAACAACTAAAGCGATACTCGCTGAGATAGACAACCTCGAAGAAAACTGAGAAATAGTTCTCCAGAGAATGCAAAAATACCATTGGAGGACAGCCCGAGAATACAACGAACGTGTTCATCAGAGGAAATTTTTCCCAGACGACAAAGTCTGGCATGAGATCCCGCCATACCAGCGCGAGGCAGGAAAATTTTCTCCCATCTGGGAAGGAACACAAACAGTCACCGCCAAGGCAGGCGATGGAGCATAAAGGTTGCTCAAACCCAAGGGGGAAGAACTAGAACGCCCCCGGAATATCAAATACCTCAAGCAATACAATGCTTAAGCAGCTTATTGCTTAGGAAGAAAAATTATGAAAATGGGACTCGAATCCCTACGTGCAAAAGGTTATGGTACCTTACCAAAATGTACTAAGGGCTTATAAACCCTCTTTTGAGAATAATAAAATTAATCCTTTTGCGTGCTCATTTCATTTACTTTTATTTTTGTTAGTTTATTTTTTCTCTCGCAATTTTTTTATTTAATTTTTCGCTTTATCTTTTCTTGCATTTGCATATAGCATAATCATATCACATTTGCATTATAATAAAATCCCATCAAGATCATGGAACGGTGCTAGCCACACCTTCCATTCTACAATGAATGATGCGGGTAAAATACCTAAGCTGCCCGAGACGGACACAGACCTAAGGCAATGCCATCTAGCCGAATGAAGCAAGATGAAGCGGGGGACACCCTAAGCTACCTAAGACGGGACAGACCTAAGGTAATGCCATCACGATCACGAAATCGGATGATGTCCTTCCATAACAGGAGATATCCAAAATCAAGGTACTTACCTCTGGCTAAGGCAAGAATCACTTGACCGAGATATTTCCCTCCAAACAATGGTTAATAAACAAGTGACTCACACAACTGATCACTTAACCTTGGGGCAAGTGTAACCTAAATAGGACACTAAAAGAAAAACCAAGCCCATAAAGGCACCAGACCAAGGCGAGAAGGGGAATGTGCTATAGCCCAACACCGTAATAGATGCCCTATCCAATTAAGGAACTGATCACTCTTTGGCTTTGTCACCCATGGTTGGACCAACAGCACGCACAAAACCCCCCGAGAGCCACAAAAATACACACATCATGTGATGTAATTCAACTAAGGAAATTATCATCCATGTAAACAGCTACTTCAAAAGAAAGTATCATTGCCTCCCACATATGAGGACTTATCAAAGTATGTGTAGCAAAATAATGCCTCCAACATAGAAGATGACTCGGTTAGCGTACAGGACAGTCAAACCAATCACAAGATGCCTCGCAAGGAGCACAGGGACTTACCGAATAATGTCTTACTAAACATTACCTCAAAAACAACACGAGGTTTAAACACAAAAAGGAGAAAGCAAAAAGTTCTTAGAAAAGCAAAGCTAATATGAGCAAAAGAACTGACGGACTTAAACCTTCCCATCGCCAGGTGCACCTTGCTCAATATCCACCCGATCCTCGCCCTCGACAGTTTCAGGAGCAACTTGCTCGGACTCGGGCTCAACAGGCGGAAGTGGAGCCACAACATTTGCAGCAGCAGCGACCCTTTGACGCTCACGAAGGACTGCAGTTCTGCAGGAATTTGTTATCATACGTTTATACTCAGCATGAAGATTTCTCAACTTTTGATTCTTATCAGCATGCTCGGCCTCCAGCTCTTCCTTATGGTAGCTCACCAATTTATTGAGCTCTTCGTCAAGACTTTGTTTTGCCACCTTCACTTCCTCCAACTGCCTCTCCAACTCCGCATTACGCTTACGAGCCTCTGCAAGAGAGAAAAATGGAGAGAGTCAATGTAACAGAAATTACTCATAAAAGCATAAGGTGAATGAAAATCAAAAGCCGCTAATTGGAAACCTTCATGTTCAATTAAAACATAAGCTAAGGTTTGTTCCACTTGGGCATTTTGATTATCTAAAGCACTAATCTTCGCTTCAACGGGAGTTATGGCAGCATCGCTAGCTGGGCACGATAACATGTGTCTATCACGCTCCTTTTCAAGATGGACGAAATCTCGCTTGAGACGCACTAACTCTTCTCTGTCATCCTTTGCCTGCGCTAGCAGGGGAATATGGTCCGATTGCCATTCAATCATCCCATCCTTTTTAGTTCGGAGGAGCTTGATCTTATCCGAACGAGCTACATCTACCTGCTTAGCTTTATCTAACATCACACGAAGCTCAATGATGCGATATCGATGAACATCCACATCCTTCTGAAGTTGTGCATTTTCATGTTCTAAGGAATCAATCTTGCACTGGCGATAGCTCACATCGAGCCTCAGATTGCACAGTTCCCTAGCATGCCTATAACCGGTATTATCTACCTTCTCCTCCAAACGTTTGTCGGTGGCTACCAATAGAGGGGACTAATTCAGAACTCTAGAACCTACTATTGAGATAAAAACTTATACAAAGGAAAATAAATAAATACCTTCCAGCTCTTTTTTATCTTGACGAAAGGAGAAAGCCTCTTGCTTGGCCATCTCCACAGCAAGACGCGGATTCTGATTCTTGTGCTCAGCATCTCTAGCTCGCTTCCTAGCAACACGAGTCTCGGACAACATAATAACCCTCAGATTATTGCTCTAGTACATAAGACAACATCACCAGTTAGAAACACTTTAACTGAGGTAATAATAAATAGCATACTATTGAAAGTATAGTCAAATACATACCGCCTGCACAAGCTGATGCTGAGCGGATTTAGGCAAAGAAGTTAAATACGAGCGTGCTCGTCCTCGCTCAGCCGAGCATACTGATCCGAGCATAACATCTTAATCGCCTCGGATCCACCACCAAAGACGGTGGAATACGAACTAGAAGGAGCCGCTGGAGCAGAAGGAAAACAACCAGCAAAAGTACTTGGTACGTCAGTACCAACACCGCTACCAACCCGAGCACCTACATCGGTAAGAACACCCTTATCAGCGAGGTTACTCGCATGGGGCATCCCCACTTCCGATATAATGATAGTGCCGTCGAGATTGGCAGCTTCATCCAACAATGCATGGTCAATATCACCAAAAAATCCTTCACCAAGGTCCACTATCTCATTCTCGTCAAACAACGCACCAATATCCACTTCCAATGCATGTTCTGCAACCTCCACAGGAGTAGTAGATGGCCAAGAACCATCAGCAACTCTTCTCCTCTGTTCAAACAATATAACAGCATCAGATTCTAAGGCATAAAACAGGGGCGATGTATATATACGTTAAAACATTAAGACAGTATTTTCTACCTTAGCATCCTCAATAACTCGAGCAGTTTGTGAAGAACATCTATGAGAAGGAACCCATTTAAGCAACCATGGCTTATAAGCCAGAAGATGATTGTGCATCTCGGGAATCCCAGGAAGTACATCGCCAACCTAATTCCAACCATAGATGTAAGGCCCCACAATGCGAAGAGGAGCGACGTACCACTTGGGATCATGAGTCTTGCGAAGCGTAAGTTGGCTGGGGTTGGGAGGATCCAAATCGGACATAAGAGGAGGACCTCGGATAGGTTTCAGAGACCTAGAAAGTCAAACTCCAAAGCCCTCAAAGGTATCGGACTGTTGGCACCAATAGTTCTCCACGAAGATCGCAGGCGTATACAACTCCTTTTGCTCGGGGATGAACTCGTTCAACTCGTGCTCAGTAACTTTGCCTTGGCTTCGCTGAGAAAATTCTCGCGCGATCCCATAGAAATTACCATTGGGCTGAAATATAGCTCGCTGAGGATTAAGCATAGTAAGTACCTCGTACTGAAAAGAATCTAGTGGACAATACAGAGGAAGGAGAAGTATAGCATCAAGCTGACCCGCCGCCAAGATAATATCGTTGGGACCACAAGGATTATCCTCAAAGAGTTTCTTTGTCAAGACGCCGTCTTGACCCTCCGGGGTAGCAAAAGTAACTTGAAATATTTGAAGACGATGCTTAGTCTTTATCATCTCCAAGAAATCGGCATCAGACATGCCGGAAGAACGGTCGGTGCTCGAAGCCCTCATCGGTCTCTTATCAGCACTACAAAGGATAAACAAAAAAGGGGTGGGGGGGGGGATCATAACTTACGCCATAGAAACCGACGAAAAATAATAAAAGGCGGAGACGATAATGGCGATCCCCGAAGAAACTTCACAGTTGAAAAGCAATGGCAAGAACCATTGACTAGAGCAATCATGATAACTACGAAGGAACTTCAAAGTTCAAAATAATGGCGTAAACCACCGACGAAAACAAAAAGAAGAACAAATAAAATAGGCCATACCATCTTGAAGGTCGAGATGGAGAACTTCTCCCAGACATCATGAACTTCTTTATAGGAGACAATAAGTTAAGAAAGAACAGCAAAAGACATAGGAGAGAAAGAATGAAAAAGTTATGAATTCTGAAAACAGAAAATAAAGACATCATTCTCTTCTCCCAAAATATTTTATAAGAAACCAATGGACCATCAACCGGCACCTCAAGTCCAATAGGTAAAAGCGCACTAAAAGTGCAGATGTGGCGGAAATCTCTGACGTAGCGATTAAGGCGGGAAGGTTACAAAGTTTTCTTACCATCATGCCCTTGGCAAGTTTCAAAGAAAATGAGCAAAATGTGAGGGTAAAATACCCGATGGCCACGTGTCAACATCCCAAGGGACGATCTCATGATAAGATGATAAGGTGGAAACATCGAATCATACTCTATAAAGCTGATTTTGTCTGAATCGAGACACCTGCTACAAACGTTACATGAATGACGCGTGTAAGGAGTGGTATAATCGATTCAGACGGTCAAGTCTAAAAAGAAAGACTGCATTTAATGAAGGATCAGAAGAGACGTGGGCGAATCTACATCGTATCAGAAGGCTCGGGCAATCTATACTATAACCCATAGGTGAAACAGCACGAGGTTCTCCAAGGAAGAGCTACACGATGACAAACAGGGCGAGATAACTCAGAGGGAGAACCAAGGAGACCATCACGAGGGATAGTATAGAGCTCGTCCGAAGTATCGAGTAGGTGTACGATAGCTCCACCAGCTCTGCGAGACCAGGCCTTCACGAGTCTAATTTTCCTATAAATACCAGTCCATGTAGAAGGAAATGGAAAAATTATGTAATACTAGATGGTCTTTCTACAGAGAATTCCTGAGAGAGATCAAGATAAAGAGAGAGTGAGAAATCTAAGTGATATTTGTAGCTCTTTCAAGGGTAAGACCCTAATTAATAAAGAAAACATCTTCTTTCCCGTGGACGTAGGTCTTCATGGATGAACCACGTTATATGCTTGTGTTAATCTTTACTTTCATGTTCTTTACATTATGTTTATTTTTGAATCTTGAATGTTTGTAGTTTTATAGCCTTTAGATCTACTTCGGTGTAGTCATCAGAAAAGATGCAACTACAGAATCAGTTGATGGAAGAACAATTTCTAATGTCGTGAACCAAGCAATAATCAAAACTATTAAGGTGAATCATAGTTTACATATATTTATAAGATAATCTCATGCTTTCCAAGTATTTACATATTTATGGTGTAGGTTGACAAAGATGAGATCATCGATTGTTATGATATCTACAAACAACCCACTCTTAATCATCCTCCTCTTCATAATCATACAATACAGGTTTAATATTTCCTTATTGTATATCAAGTAATGTATTTTTGTATCAAAATTCAAAGAGTATTGCTTTGTTTTGATTGTTATGGTATATACAGATAAGGCCAATTATATACCCGAAGAATATAAAGTCAGATAATCTCGGGACACTTAAACTTACACAAACTTGGCATAAGTATGGAACATGTCCAAAGGGAACAATCCCTATAAGAAGGGATATTGGCAAACATTACCGTTCAACACATTCACCTAAGCATCGTCGTCCAAAATATTCTCACAATAAGACACCAAATAAATTGGATCCAAATGTCATTAGGGATGGCCATGAGGCATGTCTATACATCATTGTTTTTCTTCGGATTTTTTTTTTATAGTTTGTATCGTATGTATATAGTGGTTGTAACAATTTTTAAAACCGTGTGTTTGTGTTTACTTAAATTCTCAGTACGCGGTAATTAAGGTACACGGAAATTTTCTAGGAGCACAAGAAAAAATAAATCTTTGGTATCCAGTTGTGGAAACACGAGTTGAGATGAGTATATCTCAAACATGGGTTGCGGCCGGTGACAATGATGATCTCAATACTATTGAAACTGGATGGCAAGTAAGTTCTCCATCTAAAGCTAAGTTTTTAAAATTCAAACTTTAAATTAGTATAATTTTTATCTTTAATTAGGTATACCAAGCCAGATACGGTGATTACCAAACCAGGTTCTTCATAATTTGGACGATAAGTGTTATTGCATTACGAATAGCTATTTGTTTCTTTTCCGTTTTCGATATTAAGTCATTATTAAAATATATTATACTCACTATGTTAGGAAAATATAAATTATGTGTTTTTACCTCTCTCATGGGTAGAAAGATAGAAATTTACTATACTGAAGTATGGTCCTAAAGGCCATTTATTTTTGTCTAGTATCATTTGTTTTGTTGTTTAATTTTTTGTTAGACCGATGACTACAAACACTATTGCTACAACCTCGAGTGTCCTGGTTTTATGCAAAAATCCTCGGATATCGCCGTTGGTTGCAATTTTATGAAAATTTCAACTTTCAAAGGCTGCCAAAAAGATGTCTCCTGTAGCGTGCACAAGGTAAAAAGTAGAATTGTCAGATCGTTTAGCCTTCTTTGTTAAAAATTTACATTGCATAATTTTGCAGGACCAAAATAGTGGAAATTGGTGGATAAGTGCACAAGGTATTCCCGTGGGATATTATCCAAATTCTCTGTTCACACAACTGTCAAAGAAGGCAATCGATATAGAATTCGGTGGAGAAATCTATGGGGAGAAATCTAAAGGACGGCATACTTCGACTCAAATGGGTAGCGGTCATTTTCCTTCCGAAGGGGGTTTCGGAATATCTAGTTTTTTCAATCATGTTCAAGTAATTGATGAAAAAAACGAGGCCAAAGACCCCAAAAATGTTGACACATACGTATAAGATCCGAATTGTTATGATTTGAAAATTGACAATAAACGAACAAATGGTTATGGATTTTACTATGGAGGTCCTGGTTATAATGATAACTGTCAATAACAAGCACATGATACATGCCATATGAACAAAAGAATGCCTGGGAATCATGTTAATGGAAGTATCTGTATTTTGGGATTAGTATATCTGAAAAGATGAGGGTACCCAAGTATACCTCAATCTAAAACTTTTCCACCTACAAGTCCTTTCTCCGAAAGTGATTGTCTATGTACTGAGTCGGGACAATACAACTAATTGGTTCACACTTCGTGTAATCGTCTATGGATACGAGATCGAGACAATACGACAACGAAGTATGTTTACTTGATAAAAGGTGCGGACTTAACAAAACACAATAGGATTGCTATCAAGTAAATAGGAATTAACGTTTTTGTATTTTACTTCTAATTATAATAAAAACAATTATAATTGCGGAAATAGAAAAGTAAAAGACACAGCAAGATTTTGTTAATGAGAAAACCGCAAATACAGAAAAACCCCGGGACCTTGTCCAGAATTGATTACTCTTAGGATTAAGCCGTTATACAAAATCTAGACAAACTTCGTATAGTTGAGACCAAGCAACTAAACCTATAGTTCACCTAGTTCCGTTTGTATTCCTGCGCCTCCAACTTGCAATATGTCACGCACTTGGACCAATTCCTTTGGTTCGTATTCCAAACAGTAAAGGAACAACAAATCTATTCGGTAACAACTCTTTTCAATCAAGTGATATGAGTTCGACAAAAGGCCCTTCCGTTTATCCCAATAAACTCCTTTGTCAGGTCCTTAGATCTATCCAATTACAACTACCAAAGTATTTGTCAAGATTTTGCAATTAATACTTTTAATCACAAAGAATTGTATTGATGTCGATCTACTCAACTAATCAATCCAATCTATCACAAAGATAAACCGATTATAGTTGGATCATCTTTACCCGAAACAAGTATTGTGCACACCAAAGATTATGAACCCAAATCAGAAATCTTCTTCGTCTTCGAATCTTCTTAGATCTTCAATAAACACCTGCACACAATCAACTTGAATCTCTTGTGATCAATCACACACAGAACGGAGTCTGTTAACAATGGATTATCACAAGACGTCTTTAGATCTACAAACAGTCTAAAGATCCCCGTCGAAACTTCGATCTAGTTTGAGTGAATCTTATATCAGAAGAGAAGATTCTCAAGCATAAACAAACTAGGTGCAATCAAAGTTCAACAACCGTTAGTCAATCAAATCAATCGAAAACTAATAATAAACTGCAATTATCTAGTTTCCCACCAACGGTACTAATAGAGCTTCTCAATCCCAAAGAAGTCTTTAAACCGAGCGGCCGTAAGAGATTTCGCCTAATTAGGTTACTTTCCTCTCCGAATAGGCGGCTCCACCAGTAACAACACAACTAGGTAGTTTTGCTGGCTCTGAGGATTAGTTTGTTCGAAATGTAAACTTCAATATTTATAGACCAAGGAAGTTTGGACACCAAGGAATTTCCAAAACCGAAAATATTCTCAAGATATGCAATATATTTCCAAATTCGGTTTCCATAATTCATGGAAATGCTTTATCACAATATTTACCGAAATCTCACTAGAAAATCTCCAATTAGTAAATGCACATTACTAATTTTTATTTTCCAAATATAAAATTAAAAACCTTAATTAAAAGATTCTAAATTTATTTTCGATTCGGGATTCTCCTTTAGCTATTAAGGAATATCTTTGAACAATAAAAGATAAGCGTTACTGCACATGTTCAAAGTTTGTCGACATCTTTACTTTGTAAGTCCTTTTTCATACTTACAATCTTGGAACCGATTTGCCACACTTCCAAACAAGTTTAGAATTGGTTCATCTGACTTCCAAGAACTATGTGATTGATTATCCTATCAAATCACCAAACATGGTTTTCACGAATCTACCAAAACAAGTTTCGGTTCTACCTCTATGTGGGTACTAGAATTAGTCACGCTAGTTCCCAAAACTTGGTTGACTAGGTACTAGGATCGGTTCCCACATATATATGGTATCTAACTTGTATTTGGTGCACATGTCCATAGGATCGGTTCCCAATATCTAAAAATGTGTTGCACATGTCCATAGGATCGGTTCCCAATAACTAGAAACTTGTTGCACCTCTTACAAGGATCGATTCCCCTTTTGTGATTGGTTGCACCTCTTACTAGGATCGGTTCCCCAATGACTATAGTTGGTCATACCAATTACAACAAATCGATCATACCATCTCAGGTGATTACTTAAGATCGGTTTCGTTAATAAAAGTCATACCAATATAAAAGTAAGGCCTTGTGAATAGTTTTACCAAGAACATAAGCAAGTCATGAGCGGTTATACTAAACACACATATTGGTAGTTCTTGTAATGAATAACAATACCAATAAGCCTAGCGATTTCCATTTCGATTCATAAAACAAGTTTATGAATTGTACTTCCTTTAAACTAATATAAAAACATTGTTTCCTAGGATGAAATCTTCACCTCATACCCATACATAATCACAATAGCATTCAAACGATTATGTCGATGTCTTATATACGAAGTTCAAAAGATAAGCGTTATACTTCGTATTGTATTCCTTAATACTATGTCTAACTAGAGTGTAATCATTCATAGCTTTGCAGTTATGTTTTCAATATGCACGACTTGAAAGATACGTTAGGGGATGAAACAGTTCAAGTCAAATATTACTAACTTCAAGTGGAAGGATGATGTCGTCGTTGTAGCTCCTTACTTTTTCACATTCTTCAAGTCTTCACGTAATACTTATAATGTCTCATATCCTAATACTTTCAAGCTAACCTATACGAAGTTGACTCTAGCATATATAATCAAGCGACTCTTTAAATGAGTTTTGGTTCACTAAAATATGACAACCAAACTTGACATACCAACGCTTGGTGGGTTCAACCGAGCTATGCTCTAAAAATCTCCCCTTAGTCAATTTTAGTGACAAAACTCTTACATCATATGGATAAACAAATTACAAGAATTCATTACAAATATGCTTGATTCCCAAATTTAACAACACAATAACCTGTATACATTCAATCCATAAATGCCGCTGTTGACATTATAATAACAAAGTTAATACCCCCCCTAAAGGTAAGATAGGTAGATTTTTATCCGCACGTCTTTGTTATTTCCTTATCAATATGATATGCTACTCCCCCTTAGTCTATGCTTTAATCTTTCGTTAGATAAAACGTTTGAGCACCATTGTCCTTTCATTAGTGATACCAAATCAATACCAATCAATATTAATATCACTTGTTTACTCCATATATTTCTCCCCCTTTTTGTCACAAAATGATAAAGGTACGAGAAAATAAAATAACAAACCGAAAGGATATTACAAATCTCACAAGACTTGCAACCTATAAGAGTTAAGCACGAGGGTTCCACACACCATTTTTGATAACCAATATCAAAACCGACCGAAACTACAAAGTAATTTTGTTTTGATATGTTACCAAGGAAACAATTGCCCGAAGCAATTTTCCCTAATGGTTTAGCAAACCAAAAAAAAAAATCGACTAAGCACCTTAGTTCCTTTGCTAAACCGATTGTACAAATACAATCGCTTGTTCGATAAGACCAAAATAAAGATCAGAATTAACTCTATTTTTCTCATCAGGTTCTAATTATCTATATAACTTAGACCTTTCACTTTTAAACAAGACAAGTACTAGGTTAGTTAACTAGCATTTCTTGTTAAGGCATTCGATTAGACTTGAATAACCGAAACCTCCACTTTGATAAGTCTAACTAAGATCAGAAATAACTTAGTTTCTCTTATCCGGAATCGAATTGGACTAAACAATTCATCCCGAAAACCTTTTCTTTTGTTAAGCCATAAACAATTCATACAAACCAAATAAATCTACTTGCATAATTATTTACCTCAACCGGAAGCAGTTGAAACAACATAGACATTAAAACACCGCAATTGCACCGTAAATTTTGTAAGCCTAAACAATTGATACCAAACAATAAAGCAAGATAACAATAGTTTTTCTTAACCGTAAACAATTTAATCACACACACATCCATATACAAACAATGGAATAAAACATCAATTGTACCGAAATTTTGTTAAGAAAAAGCAAAAAATATATGCAATAAAATCAGACTTTTCTTAAACAGAAAAACGATTAACTAACAAAGTCGTTACCTCAAATTTCACATCCACTTCTCCAATAATGTTTGCATCTTCCAAGGGAGAATTGATACCAAAATATCATTATGTTGTCATCCTCTTACAAGACAAAAGAACAACAACAACCAACCTTTACAGAGAAAGGTTGAAAACTGATTTTAACTTATGCAATACAAATGTTGAAACCCCGAAACACATATTCTTTTATGCTACACCAAAAACGATTTAACATATTGTGACTTTTTCACATATTGTTTCAATCAGAACCCCTCATGATCCTTTGATAAAGCCTACCATCATGGGCTAGAACTTAATCCTTCTAAACCAAAAAGTCACCCAAACCATAAGGGTTCACACATATGAGATCGAATATTAAGGTAATGAAACCAAAATCAAACATCCCATAACATACATAGCAATAATATAAAGCATTCAAGCACCGTCTATGTAATCAAAAACTATCACAAGAAAAATTATAAACTAATAATTTTATTAATAAATAATAGTTTTTATTTATAATAGACCTTATACAATTATTGAAAGAAATCAAAAACTGATGTCTATTCTCTTGATTAAGAATTACAGCATGTATCTTAATCTCTAGTGGTGCTCTTGTTGTTCACTGAGGTTTCTTCAGTGTTCAAACTTTTGATGCATGTCTCAAGAGACTTGTCTGCAACCACTTTTTGTTTTTCGAGATCTTTAATTTGAAGCTTCAAATCTCCAAGTTCACTTTTCATCTCTTTTATTTTATCTTTTAGTTCACCCCGATCTTGAACCAAAGTAAAAAGATTTCCTATGATTTCTTCAAACCCATGCATAACTTCACACATACCATCTGAGGGAAACCACTTGGCAAGATATGAATTATTGAAATCAAAAAGACATGACTCTTCTTGAGATTGATAAGAGTTAGGATCAGAAACGATTCTTGAGACAATCTTCCTGATTCTTCGTTTTGAGACAAAACCTTGAAAGTTTCTCACCTTTTGTGCTTCCTTCTATTACTCCTTGTAACACTGCGAGTTATAGGAGACATACTTAATAAAAGTTTTAACCAAGGGAAGACAGTATACCTAAGAGAATATTTTTATTATTTGATAAGAATATATTTAGTTCAGAAAAACAGAATTTCCGAAACTACATAATATTTTTCGAACTTCTCTTTTTATTGATAGGAAGATATTCTTTAAATATCTTTTATTACTGAAAACTAGAAGCTATCATGAACCTGTGCCCTTGATTTTTATGTGCTTTTCCCATCCAATAATAATTACGAGCACGGAAGAGGATGAGAACGCATAGTTTTGATACAACTAAGTTGTATTGGAGTAAGCCTTTTCTAGCTTACAACGAGCATCATAAACATTGTTCATGTTTCTCCTTGGGAATTTCTTCCCAAAATATTTTCTCCGAGAATAATGATCTTTCTAGCTCTCGAGATATGATCATGTGGAGAAAATGTACTGATGTGAGAATTTTCAGAGATAGATAAATCTCTCTTAATTTTGTCAATGAGATTTTCATACGATTTTCTCATTCTAAGGATTTTTTTATGATGCACATCAGCATACTTATTTGAAACAATTATGGGAAATTCCTGATTGTTTCCTTTGGCAGAGGTTCTCTCTTTCCCTTTCTTCTGGAATCGTTCTTCATCAAAACAGAAATTGTTTCGATATGGGTGAGGAGGAACCTTTTTCCAGAAAAGATTATCAACTCTTCCCTCTGATTCTTTTGAGTTGATCTTATCGGGTAGTGGTATAATCTGTCTTTCTACTAAGGAATGGTCTTTCAGTTTTGTAAGATAAGAAACTTCTTTCAATATTTTTACCACCATATTTTGAAGAAGTATGAGTTTCTTGTCAAGTGACTAAAAGTTGTATTCCTTAAGATCACGTTCACGGAATTGGTTCAAAGTTTCCTTTGGACAAGATTTCGTCTGATCATCAGTAGATGTAGAAGATGGTTTCTCATCCTCTTCTGACTTGCTGTAGTTAGGAAAACTACCTTCATCTTGATTAGTTTCAGATGTGACTAAACCAATTTTATCACAGTCTGTAAAAGTCGAGCAAGGACTTTTAGTTTCCTCAACATCAGAAGAAATCACAACAACATCATCAGTCAGTGTCATAGGACGTGTCTCTTTAACTTGAGTAAGAGATTTACCAAGAGCTTCTGATTTGACAGTGAGATTCATACACTACACAATTTTTTCCGAATCGTAACGGTCTTTGAGCGTTACAAATCGGGGTTGTAACGGTTCTCAACCGTTACGAAACACGGTGCTACAATTTTTTTGTAACGGCCCACTAGCCGTTACGATTTTTTTTGCAACGGCTGTTGTAATGGCCTTTGGCCGTTACTACGTGGCACTGTTGTAACATGCGAGAGCTGTTACGAATTTATTTAGTAACACGAAGTTGTAAGAGCTTCAAGCCGTTACGAACTTTTTTGTAACAACAAAAAATTACTGTCGGTCAACATTGACCTGGTCAAAATCAGTCAACAATGAACAATATTGACTAGGTCAATGTTGACCGGCATCTCATTACCGGCCGGAAATATGCCGGAATTCCAAATAGCCTGCATACACATTTCATTTCATCCTCCACACTCAACCATATTTTCTTCAATCAAATTCATCTCACATTCAATCAATTCTTATCACATTCAAATCCATTCATACAAAAAAGAACTTAAATTCTTCTAAGTACCAAATTTTATTTGTTAATTATCAAATACTAAGGAAATATACAAGAATTACCTATGTTCAGTACATAGAAATTCCTATCTTCACAAATTCATCTAACTTTGAATATACCCAGAAACTTACAAAACTTGCAGCTACTTTTCAATCTAATGACTGCCTTGTTTTCCAACCTTTTTGCTCCAAACTTGCTGCAGCAGAGCATCATCCAGTTAACCCGTGAACACAAAAAATATATACGTAGATATTAGAAGTATGCACAAAAAAACTAGATGGGAGAAATTATGAGGTTACTGCTGCAAGGAAGTAAAACCACAACCTAAACCTGTAAATAGTAAGGTACAAATTAAGATTCTAAGTTCTCTTACTTTAGTGCATTCTTGGTTTTAATGTCAGCTACAATGTGGGGAAGTCCCATAGCTGGATCCTATGCTCTCTATCCCTCTTTACCATTTTTATGAAATTTATGGTTTTCATTTATGTGTGTTAAGTGTTAACCTATTTGCAAAGATGAAATCAAGAGAAGAAATTGCCGACAAAATAAAAAAGAAAAAAAAAAATCAAAAGTAAAAGTAAAAGAAAAGCGAAGGAAGACAAATGTCATCTCGTTAATGCGTCTGAGTACTCACTTAGTTGCATCTTCAACTTTGGATGCAATTCCATTAGTATCCATCACAACTGAGTGCCATCCAACGTCAATTATAACCAACTTTGAGAAAACTCCACATTTCTCGAAACTGCAAATATGAACAATCAATCTTGGGTGGAAAAAAATGTAGCAGCATGTGAATGGCACACGTGCTAATACTCTTGTTACCGGCTCTAGTGTGACCAAACGTGTAAGTAGCACGCGTAAAAAAGTAGCCTGTTACAATTCGTAACGACTGCGCTCTATTACGAATACTAGAAAAAGTTCGTAACGACTATGGCCTGTTACAACTGAGTTGTAACGACTTTTTGTAACAGAAAAATTCGTAACGGCTGCTGGGCCATTACGAATTTTAGTTGCGAATCCGGAAAAATGGTGTAGTGATATTCTCTTTGGCTAGAATATTCAGTTGAATGTCTTTATCTCTAATCTCATTCTTAAGAAGATTTGACTCTGTCTTTAATGTTAGCACTTTTGAAGACAGAGATTTTATAGGCTTTAGGAGTTTTACCAACTCTTTATCAGCATCTTCTTTTCCATCATAAAACGACACAAATGTTTTCGCAACTCCTGGATCATGAGTTAACGAAGTGGTAACATCTTCAACTTTTGAGTATTCATACTCTTGTATAACGTTAACTAAATCAGACATAAATTCAATTTCTTATAGGTTGGATCGCACCAAACACAGATTGTTAGATTTTTTCGTGTTTTCCTTCTCTGATACCAATTGAAAAGAAAAGGGTACCCAAATATACCTCAATCTAAAACTTTTCCACCTTTAAGTCCTTTCTCCGAAAGTGATTGTCGATAGACTGAGTCGAGACAATACAGCTAATCGTTTCACACTTCGTGTGATCGTCTATGGATACGAGATCGAGACAATATGACAACGAAGTATATTTACTTGATAAAAGGTTCGGACTTAACCAAACACAAAAGGATTGCTATCAAGTAAATAGGATTTAACGTTTATGTATTTTACTTCTAATTATAATAAAAACAATTATAATTGCGGAAATAGAAAAGTAAAAGACACAGCAAGATTTTGTTAACGAGGAAACCGCAAATGCAAAAAAAACCCGGGACCTTGTCCAGAATTGAATACTCTCCGGATTAAGCCGTTATACAAAATCTAAACCAACTTCGTCTTCAAATCTTCTTAGATCTTCAATAAACACCTGCACACAATCAAATTGAATCTCTTGTGATCAATCACACACAGAATGGAGTCTATTAACAATGGATTATCACAAGACGTCTTTAGATCTACAAACAGTCTAAAGATTCCCTTCGAAACTTCGATCAAGTTTGAGTGAATCTTATATCATAAGAGAAGATTCTTAAGCATAAACAAACTAGGTGCAATCAAAGTTCAACAACCGTTAATCAATCAAATCAATCGAAAACTAATAATAAACTGCAATTATCTAGTTTCCCACCAACGGTACTAATAGAGCTTCTCAATCCCAAAGAAGTCTTTAAACCGAGCGGCCGTAAGAGATTTCGCCTAATTAGGTTACTTTCCTCTCTGAATAGGCGGATCCACCAGTAACAACACAACTAGCTAGTTTTGCTAGCTCTGAGGATTACTTTGCTCGAAATGCAAACTTCAATATTTATAGACCAAGGAAGTTTGGACACCAAGGAATTTCCAAAACCGAAAATATTCTCAAGATATGCAATATATTTCCAAATTCGGTTTCCATAATTCCTGGAAATGCTTTGTCAGAATATTGACCGAAATCTGACTAGAAAATCTCCAATTAGTAAATGCACATTACTAATTTTTATTTTCCAAATTAAAAATTAAAAATCTTAATTAAAAGATTCTCAATTTATTTTCGATCCGGGATTATCCTTTAGCTATTAAGGAATATCTTTGAACAATAAAAGATAAGCGTTACTGCACATGTTCAAAGTTTGTCGACATCTTTACTTTGTAAGTCCTTTTTCATACTTACAATCTTGGAACCGATTTTCCACACTTCCAAACAAGTTTAGAATTGGTTCATCTGACTTCCAAGAACTATGTGATTGATTATCCTATCAAATCACCAAACATGGGTTTCACGGTTCTACCAAACAAAGTTTTGATTCTCCCTTAATGTGGGTACTAGAATTAGTCACGCTAGTTACCAAAACTTGGTTGACTAGGTACTAGGATCGGTTCCCACATATATATGGTATCTAACTTGTATTTGGTTCACATGTCCATAGGATCGGTTCCCAATATCTAAAAACGTGTTGCACATGTCCATAAGATCGGTTCCCAATATCTAAAAATGTGTTGCACATGTTCATAGGATCGGTTCCCAATAACTAGAAACTTGCTGCACCTCTTACAAGGATAAATTATCCTTTTGTGATCGGTTGCACCTCTTACTAGGATCGGTTCCCCAATGACTAGAGTTGGTCATACCAATTACAACAAATCGATCATACCATCTCAGGTGATTACCTAAGATCGGTTTCACTAATAAAATTCATACCAATACAAAAGTCAGGCCTTGTGAATAGTTTTACCAAGAACATAAGCAAGTCATGAGCAGTTATACTAAACACACATATTTGTAGTTCAAAAGATTTGCAATGAATAACAATACCAATAAGCCTAGCGATTTCCCTTTCGATTCATAAAACAAGTTTATGAATTGTACTTCCTTTAAACTAATGTAAAAACATTGTTTCCTAGGATGAAATCTTCACCTCATACCCATACATAATCACAATAGCATTCAAACGATTATGTCGATGTCTTATATACGAAGTTCAAAAGATAAGCGTTATACTTCATATTGTATTCCTTAATACTATGTCTAACTAGATTGTAATCATTCATAGCTTCGCAGTTATGTTTTCGATATGCATGACTTGAAAGATACGTTAGGGAATGAAACAGTTCAAGTCAAATATTACTAACCTCAAGTTGAAGGATGATGTCGTCGTTGTAGCTCTTTACTTCTTCACATTCTTCAAGTCTTCACGTAATACTTATAATGTCTCATATCCTAATACTTTCAAGCTAACCTATACGAAGTTGACTCTAGCATATATAATCAAGCGACTCTTTAAATGAGTTTTGGTTCACTAAAATATGACAACCAAACTTGACATACCAACGCTTGGTGAGTTCAACCGAGCTATGCTCAGACAATATCAATGGAAGGTATCAGATCACATGGTGTATGTTGAGAGAGTAATTGATATAATGTTGGTTGATTATTTAAGCTGTAAGGAGACTTAGCTTTATTAACGATTAATCCATAAACTGTTAAGTTCGTTTCAAAACATATTTCCAATCTAATTTACTAGGAAATATGTCTCGATGCACATCGTTTTTTTGATATGTTAGGCATCTTGGCTCATCTTATATCTACTCTGAAAAGGATATTCTATGGTTTCTCTCTGAGTTTGTCTATAGCTTTAAACATCAAATACCTTAAAGTTTGTTTTTTTTTCCTTTCTTTGTTCTTCCTAATTTTAGCATTGATAATTCTTAGAAGATCTCGTTTCAGATATTTGGATTTCCTCGACTTCTCTATTGGAGTGTAAATCTAGTTCACTTGGTTAGATCTAAATACATCTATTGTTGTTTGACTTAGAGGCCTGAATTTTTTTGTGTCACCCAGGTGGTGGTAGTACTGAAAAGCCTTCCGAGAATCAATATTACCATATTCTTTGTTCAGAAAAATATAACTTTATTCAGTTTACTAGTAAATATGTCTCGATGAACATCGTGATTTAGATATATTATGCTCAGATTCTATCTATTCTGAGAAGGATTTTCTGTGATTTTTCTCTGAGTTTGTTTTTAAGATAGTTTTTTTTTTCTTTCAAATTATCATTTTTTCTGCGTTACTTTGATTTTATTCCATTATGTATGGTTAAAAATAGTATTTAGTTTACTTGCTTTGCTGTTACTGTTTGTTTTTCACGTCATAGGTTTATATAACTGACCTTATAATTACACATGTTCCATTCTAATGGTGAGTGGAAGGAGAACACCCCTAGCATCTTTAGCCACTGCTGAATACTATTCTCTCCATGGTTTTATTGAGTCGTCAGACTTTAAGGTTTGTATAAGACCTGCATGAGGATAATAATTTAAATAGAGGAAACTCATTTCTATCATGTTTCCTAATGCAGATCGGAAGCGATATAAAAAGATGATAATTGTTGTAGCGAAATGAAATATTGAACATAATCAATACATAGAAACAAATTATAGAAATTAGTTGATCTTTACAAACATATCCTAAAATATTCGGATTTATCTAGGCCTCGTTAATGCATGATGAATAACAACTATAGATATGGTTTATCTAGACATAGTTAATTTACTACGAATAACGACTATAGATATGAGACTCATATTTAGACCTCGATAAAAACTCAACTATGACTAAAAATCAAAATCAATAAACTCAACTATGAAGAAGACAAAAAATATGGAGAAAAGGTAGGGAAATTCTATTGATGTGTATTACAAGGATTTATGTCTTTATTTATAGGGATAGAAGAAACCCTAATGTTGGAAACAAGGGCATCTTAGTAAATAAACATTAGTGTATAAACACTCCCCTTGATGATCATTGTGGCTAAGTCATTACAAATGTACCAGGAAAACTAAAAAGAGAACAACCTGAAATTGCATAAGCATGTAAAGACTCAGACAGTGTTAGACACGCATATGTTGCCTCGTTAAAACCTTGGCAAGAAATAGCCAGTGGGACAAAACCTAGATGAAGGAAAAAGAGTACAACACGATAAAACCAATAAATGCACTTTTGATGATGGCGATCCACCTGATAAATACTCCAGTTAAATATCACTTGCAAGTCTTTGAGTCATGACTTCTCAATTTGATGAAAGAATTTCTTGAATGCAAAAGACTCTTGTTCTTCTATGAAGAAAATTGCTACATGATGACGTCTTCTTCTGTGTTAGTCTTCTAATAGTAGTTTTCTCGATCCCTCACGCTTCTTTAAATACATTGAGGACTTGTGTCTTGTGTTGCTAGATTCTTTGACATGATTTGCAGAAATAGTTGATCTAGTTTCATCAACAAAGTGCAAAGATATGAATACATTATCATAGTCAAAGAAAACCGTATATGTGAAAAGGAAATCCAAATTCCTAGGATATGTTTAAGTTGATTTGATTAAATCAAATGTCGGCATCCACTAAATAACCAAAATTATGCAACTCTTGGATGATTATGATGTTGAATAAAAATTGTCTCACTAAACTCTCGCCAATAAAACCCAATGTGAAAAAAATTGGACGAAGGAAAAAGAGAGCAAAATATCAATATTTTCAAAGAAAATTAAATGTCAACGAGATGTTGCCTCATTAAAACCTTGTCAAGAAAACCACATGGGATAAACACATGAAACAAAAGAAAAAGAGTGCAACTTTTGACGATTCATGTATGATAACTCAATTATATGAGTATTATAGAAAACAAGCATCAAAAAAATCATAACTTTAATCCATATCATACAAAAGTTTTGTGCAAGCATAATATTAAACTGCATATTTAAGAAAAAAAATATTTATGTCGCTAAAGCGTGGATTTTTGTGTTTTTTAAAGTCTACTCGAGAGACCTGTAAAGTTGATAACATCAACTAATTAATCCGGATTTTTGGTTCGTACCAAATTTCTAAAAACACAGAAAGGATTGTTAAACCTGAAATAATCGAGTCAGGTGGCTTCTTGAACATATTTTGAATCCTACAAGGATTACAAATTTGAATATGTTCCCAACCACCTTGTGTAAATGTAATAGAATTCTTCAAGGATTACCATGCCAAAAACATCATACATGGAGAGAGAAAATCTATTGAATCAACCCTAGGGTCTAAGCGAAAATAGAATCCTTAAATCGTTTTTACAACAAATACATTTCTCATACAGCACATTATAACTACACCAACCCCTAAGTAATACGCTTGAAAATTTTAAGGTGTTAAGTATTGGATCAAAAATCGTGTTAATTGAGAAAATAATCCAATCTAAATTGGACTGCATGCCAATCAATCACGATTGTCGATATACTTCTGCAGAAGGGTTCACAACCACCATCACTTATTTCAGTAGCTACTATAAATGAGTATTCGATAATCATTAGTTTACTATGACCACATACAATTCTCTACGGCATGCATACTTAGAAAAATTCAAATTTTACTGGTACCAGTGCCCGCGGATACATTTCCACTCCTTGAATGAGCTGTTCTTGTGCAGTAGAACCACCAAGCATCGCCTGATTATTATTTTTTTACCTGGAGTATCTGTCATTATAGTGGATAACTTTAACTTCAACCGCCTTATGAGAGCTCCATGATGCATTGAAACAATCTTGAGTGCATGCACCCTCATTAGGAAATTTCAACTCCATATAGTTTGAACCTTGTAGAATTGCAGGATTTTTATTACGTCGAGTACAAGGAAAGCTTGACAAAGATTGAAAAATCCCTTCTTCACCAATTTCTTCTTTCTCGGCAATATGTTTGGCGTCTTTTTCGGCGTTCTTCTCTGCAATACTTTGTTTATCTTAACATTTTCCGATAATTTGCTAACATAACTAGGAACACTACCACTGGGGAGAGCAACAACATGGGATTCACTCGCTACCTTCTTTGTTATTTCCACAATCGCTTTATTCGTAACTGCAAGCCTGCAACAAGAATTTAACCCATCATCGCCAAGTAATTTGGACTCACCTTAACATAAAAATCTTTGTCATCACCATAACCAAGATGTACAGAGACACTACTTTCCTCATCATTAACAACTTCCACAGCATGTAGCGGCGTGACACCATTATTCGATTTAGCATTGATTACAGGTTCCATTTATAAAGCATTATTGGAAGGCTCCTAAACTTCATATGCTGACTCCTTATCAACTTTACCCGAAGGTTTAGAGAACTAGTTAAAAACCATCTTTGTTAATTGTGTTTTCCGGCTTTTTCACTGGCTCAACGGCCTTACCGTTGTCTAAGACATGCATTAAAATCTTATGTTTCCCTCTACAATTAGTGATGACATGTCCCTGAAAACAATAATGAGAACAGTATAATGGCTACTTCTCATGATTAATCTTTTGCCAAAACCCATCTGATTTACCGATTGCAACCCAAATCTTATCCGGTAAAGGCTTAGAAATGTCCATCTCGACACATGCTCTATCTACATTAGGTCTTGATAAGGCAGTCATAAAGTCCTCAATTTTTATGATCTCTCATAAAACCTTCAGAACACCATGCATGGTTAAAAGCAGTGGGAGCCCCACCTAAAAAAGCCACACCGAAGCAAGAGTTGAGTCGTGCTTGGGATTATACTCTTTTGACCACCTTAGAAGAAGATACTAATAACCTTTAACATTGAGCTTTTCCCGTGCTAATGATTTCATAACATCAACCTTCAAGGTTCACCTAATCAGTATATGTCTTGAATCCATATTCCCAAAAATAAAAGAGCCCTTTAAACCTTACGAGGATTCAATATTCCATCGAATATTTTTCATCGCATATTTTTATGCCGAAAACTTCATGATCATAAGAAGTGCTAAATATGCTTCAGACTTAGAGATATCCAACAGAGATATACTCATTACCGGGCATCCATCTTAGTGAAATGAACGAACATCCAAAACGTAAGATTTGAAAGAAGAGTTGTGTACTCCTCTAACAATCGAAGCAAAACTTGAAGGCAATGATTTGGCGATCAGAGGCCCTCCACCTCCATTTCCAGTGCGTTCTAGGCATGGAATCCTGATTTTTTTGCAAAACAGAACAAACTGTAACCTCTCTCTCATTAGGCTCCAATGCTGGTATAATTCAACTAAAATTTATATTCCTATTTTGACAATTATCTTCATCTTCTACATTGTTTCTTTAAGAATTTCTTTCAATATATTCTACTTGGATCTTGAATTATTATAAGGTCAGGGCAGAATGGTATATATTATTATACATTTAAATAAAAAATTTGTTGTCTCAACAATTTTTAGGATTTTCCTATTTGTTTTCTCATCGGACTAATGGTATTTCTATACTATTTGGACTTGTTATCTCGTATCAAATATATTTGTAAAGAGACGATCTATTTCGGCAAATCAGAATAAGGACGATATTGATTGCGATGATATCAAGAAGGGCGCATTACCTCCTTTTTATGGAAGCATCTTACATCAATGATGGAAATGGCCAAAAAAACAAAATATCAACTAACAAGTTGGTTTGAAACCATTAGAAAAGATGCCAATTCTCCAACGGGTAGTAAACTTTCTGTAAAATTTTCTATTTTCGTTTCTCAAATATGTAAATTCTGTAAAGGTTGTTTTCTCCGTTTTCAGATATAATTGATCGATATAAGCAAAACTTGTATAAATGAAATTATAGAGTGATACTATAGAAAATCTGATATCAAAGAATTAATGAAAACACAACTCAAACGTAACTCAAAACAAATCTCTCTATTGATGCTTGTATTCTCATGGCTCAACATCCTACTTATAGATAAACAAACTTGACGACTAAGCAAAAAATTCTTTCCTAATAAAAATCAAACTCTAATAAAGAACACTTCTAGAAACACAGAAGTTCTAAACATAGTAAACTCTAATACTGGAATAACTTGTTTCTTAAGTTATCTCCAGTTTCCAAACTATGATACGTTCACAATAAATCATGTCAACTTGTACTGGTTGCTTCCATAAACGGCATCAACTTCTGCTGGTCGATTTCACTAGTTGCTTCACTCATGCAGCATCAACTTCTACTAGTTGCTTCACTTAGACAACATCAACTTCTACTAGTTGCTTCACTCAGACAGCATCAACTTCTACTAGTTGCTTCCATGAACTATTCCACCATATCTTAGTTTAACCTTAAACATCCTCCCTTAAACCAAGATATTCTTTACTAATCATTCCTAGATTTCCACGCAAGTAGATGAAAGTGTTAGACTTCAAAGACTTGGTGAAAATATCTTCTACTTGTTCTTCACTCTCACAAAATTCAACAGCAATCCCCTGATTGCTGACAAACTCTCTAATGTAATGATACTTGATATCAATGTGCTTACTCCTTCCATGAAGCACATGATTCTTAGTCAGTGAAATAGTAGACTTATTATCACAGACTATTGTTGTAGGTGTCTTCTGTTCTTGAAAAAGTGACTTTAACATCATTCTTAACCATACAGCTTGTGTAGCAGAATTGCTAGCAGCTATATACTCTGCTTTTGTTGTAGATAAGGCAACAAATTGTTGCTTCTTTGATGACCAAGAGAAAAATCATGTTCAAATATGAAATGCATAACCAAAAGTGCTTTTTCTTCCTTCTGTGTATCCAGCCCAATCACTATCTGTATATCCAACTAACTTTGGATCTTCTAAAACTGTGTAAATAATTCCTAAGCTAGTTGTTCCTTTAACATATTTCAAAATATGTTTTGCAGCTTGTAAGTGTGACTATCTTGGTGATTCCATAAACCTACTAACCAATCTAACTGCATACATAATGTCAGGTGTTGTAGCAGTTAAATATCTGAGACATCCAACAAGAAAGTCTGTTGAATTCACAAGCTCTCCTGATCCATCTTTTATCAACTTCAATCTCTCCTCTACTGGTGTTAAAAGTGGATTGCAATTATTCATTTTGAAACGCTTAAGTATCCCATCTGCATATCTCTGTTGATTAATAAAAATTCCTATTTCTATTTGTTGTTCTTCTATGCCAAGAAAGTATGACATCAACCCAAGATCTGTCATCTCAAACTCCTTCACCATATCCTTCCTGAATTCCTTGATCATCTGTGAGCTATTACAAGTGAATATAAGATCATCCACATATATAGAGTATCAACTTTTAAATATAGAGTATGCTCATGTGGACATCTTGAAAAACCTTTCTCTATAAAGTAAGAATCTATTCTTGTGTACCAAGCACGTGGTGCTTGTTTTAAACCATACAAAGCTTTATTTATCTTATATACTTGATTCCCCTTCACCCCCATAATGTATCCTGCTGGTCGTTCAACATAAACTTCTTCTTCCAGTACACCATTTAAGAATGCTAACTTCACATCAATCTGAATGATCTTCCAATGATTTTGTGCAGCTAGTGCTATAATCATGCGTAATGTATCAAGTCTTGCAACTGGTGCAAATATTTCAGTATAATCTATTCCTTCTTTTTTCTTATATCCTTTAGCAACTAATCTTGCTTTCATACGATCTACTTCATTATTTGACTTGTATTTTATTTTATTTTGTAAACCCACTTAACATCTATGGGTTTCTTTCCTGGTGGAAGTGCAGTAAGTTCCCATGTGTTATTCTTCTCAATTGACTTCAATTCTGCATCCATGGCATGTATCCATCCTTGTTCCTTAGAAGCTTCTTCATAAGCTACAGGATCACAATCTCCAAATAGTGCAAAATTAATCACATCTTCATCTGTATCATCATCATCTCTTGATATGATATAATCATTCATACCTGCTGGTATGAAATAATTTTTTCTTGGTCTTGTAGTCTCTTGGTGTGGTGTTACATATGTTTTTGCTTCTTCTTGATGTTCTACAACATCATCTTGGATGTTTAATTCCTCTTCAACTGTAACTGGTACTATTCTGACAGTTTCTTTTGTTGTATTAGTATTCCAATCCTATTATGAATCTTCATCAAAGATCACATCTCTACTTGTTTCTTGTTTCTGGATTGAACAGTTTATATTCTTTGGTTACTGAACTATAACCAACAAGAATATACTTCTCACTCTTATCATCCAACTTCTTTCTAATCTCTTTAGGTACATATGCATATGCAATGCATCCAAATATTCTAAGATGTCTTACACTTGGTCTTGTACCACTCCAAGCTTCTTCTGGTGTCTTATTATTCAGACTATTTGTAGGACATCTGTTAAGTAAATAACTACATAATCAACTGCGTAACCCAAAAACTCTTTGGTAAATTCTTTGCTCTTCTTATGGTACGTAGTACGTACCATCTCCATTATGGTTCTATTCTTTCTTTCAGCAAGACCATTCTGTTGTGGTGTATATCTAGCTGTTAACTGATATTTCATACCATGTTCTTCCATAAAGCTATCAACAACAGTATACTCCTTTCCTCTATCAGTTCTTAAAATCTTGATGCTCTTACCAATTTGTTTTTCAGCATAAGATTTAAATTTTCTAAAAGCTTGAAAAGAATCACTCTTTTGTCTAAGTAGATATACCCATGCCTTTCAACTAAAATCATCAATGAAAGTTATAAAATAATTACTACCTCCATGTGATGCCACTTCAATATGACCAGATAAGTCACTATAAACTATCTCCAACTGTTGTTCAGATCTTCTAGCTTTATTCACTGGGAATGGATCTCTGTGTTGTTTTCCAAAGAAACAATTCTCACATCTTGATTCAGGAAGCTCAATAATGGGTAAACCTGACACCATCTCTTTCTTTGCTAAAACTTGTAAACTGTTAAAGTTCACATGACCCATTCTCTTGTGCAATAACCAAGAGTCATTATGCACATGAGTACTATAACAACTTTCTTTTTGATGCTGAATATTCAAAGGAAATAATCTTTTTT
The DNA here is from genome assembly GCA_023531105.1 of Papaver atlanticum. Lineage (NCBI taxonomy): Eukaryota > Viridiplantae > Streptophyta > Magnoliopsida > Ranunculales > Papaveraceae > Papaver > Papaver atlanticum. The sequence continues at coordinate 1,111,693 of JAJJMB010001184.1, read as the reverse complement.
TGGTCATCTATATCTTTGATATCAGTCTTCTTCTTCTATCTCTGATGAAGCAAACACCATTGTAGATATTCATAGAATATCCTCTTTCTGAAAGTTGACCCATGCTCAACAAATTTTGATGTAAACCTGGTACATAGAATACATCCATGATGTATGTCTTTGAACCATTATTAAGAACAATTCCTATTTTTTCTTTTCCCATAACTGGAATTGTAAAATTATTACTAAACTTCACAGTTGAACGTACAGACTCATCAAGATTCTCAAATAAGTATTTTCTGCCACACATGTGATTACTACAACCTGTATCCAAATACCACTTTAGATGAGGTTGTTCTTCTGCTGAATGACAAGCAAGTAGCATGTTTTCAGCATTCTCTCTTCTTCTTCTTCTTGACTTTCTGCAATATTTGCTTTGAAGTTTACTTTGTAGTTATTAGTAGTTGTCTTTCTAGGTTTTGAACACTCAGTATCAAAGTGTCCAAAATCTGCACAATTGTAACACTGAAGTTTTGTTCTATCAACTTTCCTTCTTCCCTCATATCCTCCAGTATTATATCTTCCTTGATAACCTCCAGAGTTGGGTTTTCCTTAATTGTTAGTCCATCTGACTTGACATTGAAGTGCTTCTTCAACTGGTTTTGCAACAGCTATTTTTTCAAGTAATCTTTGTTCATAAGCTTGTAAAGAACCTAGTAACTCATTAAGAGTCATAGTTGCAGCAGTGTTACATGCATTCTTCTATAGCAGTAACTTTTGATTCAAACTTCTTAGGTAAGCTTCGTAAAATCTTCTCTATAATTACAAAATCTTCTATGGTGTCACCATTAACTTTCGTCTCATTGACAAGATTTAATGTCTTTGAGAAAAATTATGATATTGTCTCTGATGATTCCATCTGTAAAAGTTCATATTTGTGCTTCAAAGTATGTAATCTCACCTTCTTGACCTTGTGAGATCCTTTGTAATAGATTATCAAAAGATTCCATGCTCTCTTAGCTTCTCTGATATAAGTAATTTTATCCATGAGAGATTCATTAATACCCTGATGAAGAATATAAGTTGTTTTAGAATTATTTTTCTTGTTTGCTATTAAACAGTCTGCTGAGCTTCTGTAAGTACAGCTCCTTTTGCTGGTTCTGCGTAACCTATATTAACAACATCTCATACTTCTTGATATATAAAAAAATTCTCAATCTGTAACCTATAATGTTCAAAGTTTTTACCTTCAAACACCGACACCTTGATTGAACTTAAACTTTTCGTCATCTTCGTATTCTCAACAGCTCATACCCACATCCCTGGAATCTGATACCAGTGCTCTGATACCAGATGCAGAAAATCTGATATCAAAGACTTAATGAAAACACAACTCAAACGTAACTCAAAACAAATCTCTTTATTGATGCTTGTATTCTCATGGCTCAACAGCCTACATATAGATAAACAAACTTGACGACTAAGCAAACAACTATTTCCTAATAAAAATCAAACTCTAATAAAGAAAACTTATAGAAACACATAAGTTCTGAACATAGTAAACTCTAATACAGGAATAACTTGTTTCTCAAGTTAACTCCAGTTTCAAAACTATGATACGTTCACAATAATTCGTGTCAACTTGTACTGGTTGCTTCCATAAACGGCATCAACTTCTGCGGGTTGCTTTCACTAGTTGCTTCACTCAGACAGCATTAACTTCTACTAGTTGTTTCACTCAGACAACATCAACTTCTACTAGTTGCTTCACTCAGACAGCATCAACTTCTACTAGTTGCTTCCATGAACTATTCCACCATATCTTGGTTTAACCTTCAACAGATACCTTTTCCATTGAAAAAAAACAACTTTATGTGTATGATTACATGTAAAGTATGCGGTTCAGGTTCTAAATGTTGCAAAAAATATTTTCAACAACAAAAACAAAAAGGCAAATACATGATTACTAATGCATGCATAGCGATTGTATTCTGCATTTATTAGATTCATTGACTTTCATAAGCCCAATTAATTATTATAAGATTTAATAATTGATGAAGAAATCTAAATATCCAATAAAGTTCAAAAATACATATATAAAAATCATATATTTTGTACCTGTTTTTTCTTTTGTTTTAAATGCGAAAAATCTAGTAAAATCTTTACTTTAATGTTATCTCATATAGAGGAAGGATCCCTTCACACTCTTATTATCACACTATCTCACACTTGGACATTATTTTTGTGAATAAAAACCAAACCGTAACGGATTTGAAGCTAATATTTTGAGGGTATGTTCCTCTTACTAAGTTCTACATGCCTACTAAAAATGAGCTCATTCCGAAATATAAAACCTCACAATCTACCGATCTTAATTTTGACGGCCAGAAATCCACAGTTTTTCAATGGCTCATTTTCAAAGTAGTAGATGATGGTGTTATACGTCTCGGAATACGCTCATTTTCAGTAGGAAAATAGATCTATGTAATAGTAACATATCCCCAAAGTATTAGATTCAAATACGTTACGGTTTTGTTTTAGTTCGCAAAAACGACGTCCAACGTGTGAGATAGTGTGATAATAAAAATGTGAGGGGATCCCTCCTCTCTCATATAAGTCTATCTTTTCCTTCACTACATCAATTATTTTTTGTATGTATTAGTATTGTTGGTTTTTGAAAAGAATACTCAAACTAATCATGTCTAAATTTATCGACTCAATCAGTTGGCCTCTCTTTCTAGCGATACTCATTTTCAAAATTTAACTCCAAAAGAATTAGTTGATGGAAGGACGATTTCTAATGTCGTGAACCAAGCAATAATCAAAACTATTAAGGTGAACCGTTGTTTACATTTTTTTATAAATAATCTCATGCTTTCAACATATATCAACATATTTATGGTGTAGGTTGACAAAGACGAGATTATCGATTGTTTTGATATCTACAAGCAACCAGCTCTTAACCTTCCTTATCTTCGCAATCATACACTACAGGTTTAATACATAAATAATTTCTCCTTATATTGTATATACAGTAATATGCTTTTATTTAGAAGATAATGGCTTTGTTGTGATTGCTATATATGAAACAGATAAAGCCAAGTATGTACCCAAAGAATATAAAGTCATATAATTTCGGACACTTCAACTAGCACAAACTTGGCATAAGTATGGAACATGTCCACAAGGAACTATCCCTATACGGAGGGATATGGGAAAACGTTATCGTTTAACACTTTCGCCTAAACATCGCCGTCCAAAATACTCTCTTACTAAAACACCTAATACGTTGCTGCCAAAAGTAAATACTGCTGGCCATGAGGTATATTTATACACCATTATTTTTCTTACAAAAAGTTTTTGGAATTTGTGTCGTTAGCATATAGTGGTTGTAATAACTTTTAAAACTGTGTGTTTATATATACTTAATTACGATCCTATAGTACGCGGTAATTTCCCGTGGGATATTATCCAAGTGCTCTATTCACCCAATTATCAAAAAATGCAGTAGAAATAGAATTTGGTGGAGAAATCTACGGTGAGAGATCTAAAGGAAGACATACTTCGACTCAAATGGGTAGTGGTCATTTTCCTTCCGAATGAGGTTTTGGAATATCCGGTTTTTTCAATCATGTTCAAGTAATTAATGAAAATAACGAAGCCAAAGACCCCGAAGATGTTGAGACATACTTATCGAGTCCAAATTGTTATGATTTGAAAATCGACAAAGAACGCATAAATGGCTATGGGTTCTACTATGGAGGTCCGGGTTATAATGATAATTGTCAACAATAAAAACATGATGCACGCCATATGCCCAAGAAGTTACCGGCAGTTAGTTGTGATAAACCCTAAACAAAGCGTTTCCCATGTCCTGTTAGATATGCTCGGGATTGGGCTAGTGGCAGAGTCCATATTTTAGTATTATTGTAACAATGGCCAGTATGAAATCTAATTAATCTATGTATTAGCAGAGATTACCCATTTCTCTTATTTCCACCCTATTCTACTGAACCAGTACATCTGATTATGATTAATCGATAACATCTACGTGTTAATTGCCAATTAGAGTTTCAAAATTCATTTTAACAGTCGGGCTTTGAGATCAGAATATAGACCACCTTCACTTTTTTCTTTTTTTACCCCAGTCTGACAACTTGTTAGCATTACAGTCCATAAAGTAATAAATTTATACGAACCATAAAATTTGGTCTGAACTCAGCTAAAGCCTTTTTTTTTTTTTTTTTTTTTTGTCAAAATTACCTCTATATAAAAATAATTGGGTATGCTCTCAATGTTATTCGGACAACAGAGGCTTTACTATATTAGTGTACTCATGTAGATATCTTTTTGACCAGGATAAGGGGTGCCAGAGTGTTAAGCCCCGTTTGGGATTGTTTTTTTTTCAACCAAAAGCACTTTGTTGTAACAAATTTTTACCAAAAATTGTGTTTGGTAAATAAAATTCAAAGTGCTTTTGGAGAGAAGCACTTTCATTTTAGGTCTGCTTTTAAAAGCTACTCAGCACTAGCTTTTCAAAGCTGGAAAATCATAAAATTTGGACCCACGTAATTCGATTTAATTGATTCTCTATTTTAACCTTGTTATTTTATTATAAAGACAATTTTTACCCTAATATATTGTACACCTAACATTATATTTCTTAGTTTTATTTTATTTTTCTATTTTTTCATTTTCTATTTTAAAATAATATATAAATAATAATAAAATTTGGCGTGGGAGCTCAACTTGTTGCTAGACTCCCTTCCATCTCTGTATAAACATGTTTATTGGTTAATAAAAGCCCCATGCGGCACCTATTTATTTAAAAAAATAAATAATAGTGAAATATTGGTTTTTAAGCAAACCATAATCATAAAATTCTTTATTAAATTATAAAAATAATCATAAAAATTAAATATTACTTATATTTTATTAAATATATTAAAATTAGAAATATAATTTATTATGATAAAATTGTATTCAAAACTAATCTTTGAAATATGTCTATTTTCATCATTAACTACATCATCAGCATTATAAAATACTAGTTTACCAAACAAAATTTACAGCTTGTTAATTGCACGGTGCTTTTTAAATTATAGTTTACCAAACGTCATGACGATTTATTTCCACAGCATAGCACAATAACGCACAACACAGCACAACAGAACCAGAAACACCATGGGTACAAGTACTAAGAGCTCGCTACTTCATCAACAAGGATTTACTCACTGATATCTTACCAGCAAAAGGGACTTGGATTTGGCGAAGTATATTACACGGACTTGAGATAGTCAAACAACACTATATATGGGCTATTGGAAATGGCACCCAAATACATCCATGGAAACACAACTGGATAACTACATCTACAACAACTCCTTCACCACCAACGAATCAGGTGCAACAACTGAAGTTATCTCATTTCATCCCAACAATCAGCAATGGGACTTCTCACAGATTCAAATCTACTTCAATCCAGCTACAATTACTGAAATTAAAAACATACTATTAGTCCCTGAAGCCGAGAACAGTCTGCAATGGTCTCTTACAAGAACAGGCAAGTTTACAGTGAGTTTAAATTATAACCAATTAGTTCGTCAACATCAACAAGGTATGAATTTAACAACACCTTTCCCTGAACTCTATTGGTTAAAATTATGGCACATGAAGATAGCATATAAACTTCACTTATTCATGTGGAAGTTATCACACTGTATATTACCAGTGGCAGCAGTAATCTATAAATACTCTCCCGATAAATCTCAAATGTGTCCAATGTGTGGGAAGGAGACTGAAACTGCTCTTCATCTTATGTTAAAATGTTGATTTGCAAGAGCAGTTTGGTTTGGTATTCCTGAGTACTTATGGTTTCGTATTATTCCAGTTAATAGCTTACAAGAGTGGTTCCTAACATGGACCCAAAAGCAGAATTCAATCTCATTTTGGGCAGCTCACTCCCTCAATTTGGTGGTGGTCACAATGTGGTTTATCTTGAAAGCTCGTTGCTGTTTGGTGTTCCAGAATATTAAGCCTAACCCAATTAGCACTATCAAAGGCATATATCACTATTGCAGCAGGTCTATATCATCTAGATACTCATACATCAATACATAACAATAGGCCATTACATTAGCATATGCACTGGTTTCCTCCACCTCATGGATGCATTTCCATCATTAATAATCATAACTCTGCTGGGTTGGGACTTGTTATTCGCAATGATGCAGGAGTTTTCTTAGCTGCTAAAGCCATCTACACAACTGCACGGGATATCGATCAAGCAGAAGCCGTTGCAGTCTTGGAAGGTTTGAAATGGGCTCAACAAAGGCATTGTAAAAAGCTAATTGTACAAACTGACAATAAAGGAGTGGAGGATCCTATTTCCAGGCTTGATTTATGCCGCAAAAGAGAAGATATCCATCTCATCAAGTACATAAGAGATATGCGATCCTTGTTCCATGAGTGCAATGTAAATTATCTCAATAGAAGATGTAATAGACCTGCAGATGTTTTAGCTAAGTTTGCTCGGAAAACTCAATGTACTGCTGCAAGACAATTGCAGAAGCTAACTATGTAAATTAGTTGTTGAAATGCAAGTTGATTTTCTTTCAAAAAAAAAAGAAAAATTTGAAGCCAGAAAATGAAAATGAAGAACTTGATGAAAACTGTATTTACAGGACAACTTACATGTTTAGTGCTACAATGCCGCCTGCTGTGGAGCGATTGGCTAGGAAATATTTGAGGAATCCAGTGGTGGTCACTGTTGGGACTGCTGGTAAACTGATTACACAGAATGGAATCATGATTAAGGATTCAGAAAAATTCAACAAGCTGCAGATGTTTCTCAGTGAGCTAAATAACAAGACAGCTATTGTCTTTACAAATACAAAACAATCATCGGATTCTCTTTCCAAGAATCTGGATAAGAAGGGTTATCGCGTCACAGTTCTTCATGGAGGGATGTCACAGGAACAACGTGAAATTAGTCTCGGGGGGTTTAGGAACAAAACATTCAATGTTCTTGTGACGACAGATGTAGCAGGGCGTGGAATTGATATAAAAGATGTTGCCCATGTCATAAACTATGACATGCCGGCAAATATTGAGAAGTACACTCATCGAATTGGGAGAACTGGTCGTGCTGGGAATAAAGGTGTGGCCACGACATTTTTGACTTCCCATGATACAGATTTTTTCAATGATCTTAGAAAGACTCTCATTAGTAGTAACAGCCGTGTGCCTCCTGAGCTGGCAATGCATGAAGCTGAAAAGTTCAAGCCGCGACCTGCTAGAAGAAATGACTACAATTAGAAACCGATGGCATAGATTTCTTCTTTTTTCTTCTTCTTTGTATGGAAAGACGTGTATATAGAAATTTTATTTGTATTCTATTATTCTTCACAATGTAAAGACATTTATTCAGTAAGAGATTACTTGTTACTTGTTAGGGAACTTCTTAATAACTTGTTTTAGTTCATGTCTCCTCCCATTTCAGTTAGTCTTTCCCTAATTGGTTAGCTCATCCTTGGCGAACATATTGTGTGTAATTACAGCATCCAAAACTAGGGAAGATACTGAATTGTGATAAACAACCCTGATCATAGCTAGGTAACAAAGATGTCATTACCAGGAAAAAGCCTACAGAAACTCAGGGGGTACTCTATAAGATCACAGATTTTCTGCAACATCAATTGTGATCTTTTAGTAGCCTATAGATCACTCGTTTGCATAAGAACTCTATATCAGCTAAATGGATTTACGTGCTGCTACTGAAGTGAAATCTAGCTAGTTATAAACGAAGGAAAGCAAATAGGCTGAAACCATAATAAGTGCCACCAACCAAAAATTTCCTAGAACTTAGAAGAGTTATCCCACATCTAGCATATCATTTAGCAAGACATTCGATTTCGGACAACACATAATTCCAGTACAAGAGTTATAAATAAGATTTCAAGGTTAAATTAGATACTGAATTTCTTATTCCAACTACATAACTTCTCCAAATCAGGTAAAATGTCTCAAATAACATCAGTTATCAAATCCTATAGAGCTCAATGCTTATATCTAGTTCAACTAATAATCGTCTATCATGCTGATAGGGTGTAATACAATATGTATGCCATGTTTGATATATCTGAGTTTTCCTTCACACATGTCCTATGGTATTATGGTTAATGATCGACTATTGAATCTACACCTGAAGTGCTCCAAGTTTGACAATTAGACAAGTTTTGACTTTATTAGACAAGCTTAAACCAAATAACAAAAGTAGAAACCAATTAACATCAAATTCAACAGCGTAAATGCAAATAAGCATAATTTCAGACAGATGCGTACCTCTACAGAAGCGCAGTTGGCAATCACTTTATTCACTTGCCTTTCACCTTCGACTGTGTCCGGCAAGCTCTCATGCAAGTTGTTCCGAACTCCACCATAATTCATAAGTTCCATCAGAATTTTTGAAATATGAACTGCACTTCTTAGAGATTTCGTCTCTGCTTGCTCTACACAAAGTGACCAAACATGAACTCCACCGTCCATAAGTTCCACCAAATGATTTGAAACATGAACTGCACTTCTTAGTGTAATCATGTTGTTCTTGATGAGGCTGATCGTTGAATTTAGAATCACAAATCATGGAAGTTTTAGATAACCTTCATGTAATTTGAAGCCACAAAATGGAGATGAAGAACTTGATGAGAAACGTATTTACAGGACAACTTACATGTTTAGTGCTACAATGCTGCCAGCCGTGGAGCGCCTGGCTAAGAAATATCTGAGGAATCCTATGGTGGTTACAATTGGAACTGCTGAAAGGCTATTGAACTGATTAAGGCTATTGAACTGCTGAAAGGCTATTGAAATGAATGTCACCCTGATTAAGGACTTGGAAAAATTCACCAGGCTACAGAAGTTGCTGGTAAACCACCGCCTCTCACCCCCCACCCCCCTCGAACATAGTTTACAACTTTCATCGTACTGTGCTCTCCAAAGAGCAACTCATCTCAAAATCTCAAAAGGTGCTGAGTTGGAATCCCATGAGCTAAATGAGAAGAAAGCTACTGTGTTTACAAATTCAAAAAAATTGTCGGATTTTCTTTCCAAGAATTTGGATAAGAACGGCTATCATGTGACAGTTCTTCATGGAGGGAAGTCGCAGGAGCAACGGGAAATTAGTCTCCAGGGGTTTAGGAACAAAAGATTCAATGTTCTTGTAGCGACGGATGTGGCAGCACGTGGAATTGATATACCTGATGTTACCCATGTAAAAAACTAAGACATGCCCAGAAATATTGAAAAGTACACTCACCTATTTGGAAGAATAGGTCCTGCTGGGAAGACAGGTTTGGCCACAACATTTTTGACTTTGCATGACAGAGATGTCTTCAATGATCTTAGAAAAACTCTTATTCAGAGTAACAGGCCGTGTGCCTCCTGAACTGACAAGGCATGAACCTGCAAAGTTAAAGCAGCGATCACTTAGCAAGACATCCGATTAGTGAAAACACATAATTCCAGTACAAACATTGATAAATAAGATTTGATGATGAGTACCAGTAAAGTTGGACTACTGAATTTCTTAGTCCAACTACATAAAATGTTTCAAATAACATCGGTTATCGAGTCCTAGAGAGCTCAATGCTTTAAATTGAATTTCAACTAATTATCTTCGATCACGCTGACAAGTGTAATACAATATGTATGCCATGTTTGATAAATCTAAGTTTTCCTTTAGAGATGGCATATGATTAATAATTTGATTACTGAATAATGTGCTCCAAGTTTGACATTGAAATTTGAAGCCAGTCATAGCATGTTTTGAATTTTACTAGGACACGTTTAAACCAAATAACAAAAATGTAAACCAATTCACATCAAGTTTAACAGCTTAAAAATGCAAAGGAGCATAATTTTTGAAAGAACAGAAGCATACCTCTACGGTGGCACACTTCTTTTTTCTTTGCTCGGCAAAGAAGAAATATATTAAGAAGGCCCTGGACCAGGCCCTTGGACAACTACCCTGTGCCATTTTGGGCGCTCTTGTGTGAGATCAAGAACATGAAGGTCCTTAGCGGATAAACCAGCTGGACCAATTCCACTCTGCTGCTCTCCTTCGTCATGCATAAGATCGGTCTGGACTTCCAGAACTCACTAGAGAGAGCACAGGTGCTTTAATACGTCCATACACCCGTTGGTGAAAATCTGCCATAGACAGGGTCAAGTACAAGACGTTGTGCCCATTCACTAGATTCTCTGATCCGGTTCAAGAAGTAATATACTACAGACTGCTAAGCAAAACCTTCTCTCTCCCTGGAAGCTTCTTCAGTGTCACTTGCTTCCAAGCTCCAAATCTCTTGTCAAGCAGATAAACCATCTGCAACTACCAGCACAGCGATATTATGCTCATGTGTTAACTTCTATAAGAGATATCCAGCATAGATCATCTTGATGTGTTGTACTATACAACTCTTCCAGTGAAGAGAGGCCATTAAATGAGAAACCATCCCCAAGTGCTGCATGTTGATATTTAGGAGAAAATGAAACACCGGGAGCAATTGCCCACTCCCAACGACCATCCCTTGCCAACAGACAAGCAGTCCCGACTCTGTATATTATTATGTGTAGAACAGCTCCAAATATCAAAACTTGATTGAGCCATCACACACAAAGCATTTTCGACAATCAAGAAACTGCCTCCCACTGCTCAAAAGTATGAATTACGCATGATCACGAGAAGCTTCCCTCGATTCTGAGTACAAATTCACCACAGAATCTCCAGTCTCAAGCCAAGCAGGAGCTCCCCGAGCTGAACCATAGATTTGCAACCTATCCCCATAGATGGGGTTTCCATGCTCACCACTGTAGGAGCTGGCTAAAGCATGAGAACTTCTACTTGAACCTATCGTAGCAGTAGCACTGGCCGAACCATTTTCTCATTCTTCCATTGACCAGAATCCCGAGATGCCAATTTTTTGACAGCTGAAGCAAAATCTATAGCTAGCGCCTCTAGGTTTAGAAGAGGAGCTGGTCCTGAAAAGGAGAAGATTTTCCTTTGTTGTTGATCTGTAAGGATTTGGAACTTGTTGAGTATCATATCCAGCATACTGTGACGAAAAGTAAACACCCCAGTTGCAGCAAGAACAGTGGCAGCAAAAGACTGGATCTGCTTCTACATGCCTGCCATGTATAGGAGCTAAAGCCTCTATAAAGAGTCTTCTAGCACCAACTGATGCAACACCATACACAATCTGAAGCTTGAGAGTTTTTTCTAAAGTAGGCAGATACTCAGTCTTACATATTCCTTCTAACAATGGAAGAAGCTTCACATCTTCAACGGATAATAGTGCTTTCAGTTCTGAGAAAGAGACCCGTTTCATTCTAGGAGCAGAAGGCACCAGAGCATAATTTCTCTCAATGGGAAATACAATATGTAAGTAGATCACTGCTGATGCTTCCACCGATGCCGGTTTATTCAAATATATGTCCAGCAAAGGTACAGGAAAGCTAACTTCTGCTGGCTACACTTGTCAATTCCTGAAACCATACAGAGGTGTTAACATGTTTAACAACAGGGAAGTATTACACAGCTACAAAAGAATGAATTTATTAGTAACTAAACCAAAAACATGATTCTGAATATACCATAGTGTAAGAACATGAATTAACTAGTGGAACTAGAAGTAGAGTGCTGGAAATTCAGCATCATAATCATCATACATTATCCTATAACATGATTACAAAATTACCCTGATGCTGAAAACATTCTTAACCCTACTATTAGCATATTCTACATGTTAAAACCACCATATATATAGCAATCTATTCAGGCCATAGCTTCAAAACAACACAATTAATATTTTGCTATATCTGAGTTGGGCATCAGCAACAAGAGAAGCATAACAACATGATACACAGCACTATACATGTTAAAGAAAAGGAAATAAAACATCATTGAATCTAAATAGGTTGAATAACTTAGCTTGTTTAATGTTTCTATTTCCGCGTGCTTAGAGATGGAGAAAGTCAGACTTTTCAATTCATTGCAAAAGGCTAGAAGAGGGCTTAGTCATCAGCCATGTGTCATCCAACCCATCCTTAGTTGGGTGACAGCTAACTAGGTGAGAATCATAGGACAGGTAAGGTGCGTAACTGTAATTCAGATTATAACTAACCCAGATTAAACTAACAAAGATTATCTTAAGTCAACCCTGATTTGTTGCTAAACCAACATAAAGTCTAACAAACAACACTATTCATTCTAAGGAACTGACGATTTGCCTAACCCTGTGATGTAAGGCATAGAGATATAGATTACTAACATTATGTGAAGCTCTGACGTAGAAACAACCAGAACTCTACATCAGCTAAATGGAATTTTGTACTGTTAGTGAAGCAAAATCTAGCTAATACCAAGAAAGGCATGGTGGCTCCAGTTTGAAAAGAAAGGGCGCTGTGATGCTCTAGAATATTCACTATCTTTTACAGGTGCTTGGGTTCACAACGTGGAGAATTACCACGGTAGATGCCTTCTCCATCACAGAATCTGGATTCCTGGTCTAGATGCCCCTGTTTCTAAGGGTAACATCCCTTAACATCTTCTAATACACCCCCTAAACTAACTTTGTAAGTCTCATCACGTAAGGCATTGTTCCCACTCTTTTGGGCTCACTAGCAACCACATAATGTGCATCTTTGTTCAATGGACTCTGTTACTGAAAACAAAGCCTTCAATCAACCAGAGTTCCGAGTTTACACTTGGTTAACAGAAAAATATTGACAAACTTAGGAGTTGTTTTTCAAGCTACAACCTCCTTCCAACAAAACGCGTCAGCTAAAAGATATAACTCGAGATAATCTTGTAAGATAATTTAAACTCGTATCATCTAGCATACACAAAGTATAGAAATGACAAATTACAGGACAAATGAAACGTACTTACAGGACAACTTATGTTTAGCAATGTGTGGTATAAGCTCATGTGATCTAAGGGGTACTCTACTTATTTATTTATAATAAGTAAGATCACAGTTTTTCTGCAACATCAATTGTGATCTATAGTAGCCTAGAGATCAATCGCTTGCATCAAGCAGTGTTCTAAATCTCGTGTAAAGAACGCTTTTCTATCCAAGGATGTGGCCTATATGTAAGACTTTGGATAGCTGACTTACCTAAACCTGTAATGCATAGAGATATAAACTAGCATGAAGCGAATCTCTGACGCGCATGCAACCAGAACTCTACATCAGCTGAATGGAATTTTGTACTGTTAGAGAACCAAAGTACCGTAGGAAAGCAAGTATGCTGCAACCCATAATAAGTGCAAATCTGAAATTCTTTAGAACTTAGAAGAGTCGCCAAGTATTACATTTAGCAAGAAATCCGGTTTCCGACAACACATAATTCCACTACAAAGATTTATAAATAGATTTGAAGGTGATTACCTCTAAAGTTGGACTACTGAATTTCTTAGTCCTACAGACTCCTACAACATAACTGCTATAAATCAGGTAAAAATACTATAAATAACATCAGTTATTAAATCCTAGAGAGATCAATGCTTAAATCCAATTCAACTAATTATCGTCGATCATGCTGATAAATGTAATACAGTAGGTATTGCATGTTTGATAAATTTGAGTTTTCCTTTACACAAGGCATATGGTTAATGATTGATTATTCTATCTACACCAGAAGAGCTCCAAGTTTGACATTGAAGCCAATAATAGTATGCTTTGACTTAATTAGGACATGCTAAAATCAAATAACAAAAGCATAAAACAACTCACATTAAGCTTAACAGCGTAAATGCAAATAAGCATAATTTCAGACAGAATAATACCTCTATGGAGGCGCAGTTTTCAAACACTTAGTCCACTTGCCTTTTTCCTTCGGCTCCGTCCTGCAAGCATTTATGCAAGTTGTCCCCAACTCCACCGTTCATAAGTTCCGCCAAGAGAAACTGCACTTCTTAATTCTTTCTTCTCCGCTTGCTCTATACAAAGCAACAGAATTTTCAGTATTAAGAATGTTAAACTACGAAAGAGTACTTGATAAAAAAAAATTGACAGGAATAAAAATAAATTGAAATCTAAAACTAACCATTATTTTTTCTGACTCTGAGAGAGTTAATGTTATGATTGCATATGAGTAGTAGCGGGGATGATTGTGATATTCCTCCTTCTCCCATTGTTTCTGCTGTGGATTTTGAGTTTCTCTTTCTTCCTTGGTCTTGGAGATGAGAGTGGGACATACTCATGTACTCTAGTGATACGATAACTACAATGACTATGTAATGACTTTGAAAATCTACAGATCGTAGATGTCCCAACGAAGTTTACAGTGATATATCACAAAAGCAATTTGGTCTAGATTGTTTTCCCACTTACTACCATATTTCCTTACATTTAACAGAAAAAAATCCTAAAAAGTAAGATATCTAAAGACTACACCCCCTCCAATATGAATAATCTTCAACAACGAGGAAAAAAATCGAAATGAAGCAGTTCACTAAACATACTAATACAAATTTAACATGACATTAACACAATTGAAAAGTCTTTACATTAATGCACAAATGCAATAATATACCTTGCAAAGACGAACAACCAGACCTATGTGCAACACACTTGTACTACATTAGTGTTCTTTACAAAAAGAACTGATTTCATCTTATGTTCTTAACTAACAAGTTATGTCAATTTTAACTCCAATGTTTCCACACAAAAAAAAACACAAACACAGCCAGAATATCCAACCCACTTGTACATTAAGGTTATTTACATTTCATCCCATGTTCTTAACTAACAATTCCTGTCAATTCTGATTCTAATTTTCCCATACACAATAAAAGACAGTCAAAATACCTAGAATCGGAACACATGTAAATTTCCAATTAAGAACATACCTATCGATTTTCATAACCTCCACTCCTCCACCAACGAGGCCGGGGCATTTCCAATCCAGCCTTAATTACAATACTCATTATATCCTCCTCCTCATTTTCCAATCCTTTCGCCTTTTCGCCACATTGATAATTCTTATAACCACCACTTGAACACTCCCCAATCCACTTAATTCTTTTCTCACCACCTTCAACTCCACAATGTTCCCCCAAATTATGCTTTCCTTTATCAATTTTCGCCCTATCTTCTTCTTCACCAATAGAATCATCATCATGATTACACTGTGACAACCCTACATTTTTCTGATTAAGTGATTCTAGGGTTGCTTTTTCTGCTTCTCCTGCTAAATCCTCATCACCATCACCACTGCTGCTGCTAATGGAATCATCTTCTAGTGAACAAATCCTAATTCCAGTACTATGATCATCAAGTGGAAGTGATGGTTGTTCAAATTCTTCATCGATTTGACCATCTTGATGGATATTATCTGAAAATGCAAAACCCTTTTGATCTAACAAATCTTCTTGAGATGATGAAATTATGCAATTTTCAAGTATTGAAAGATATGCTGGTGGTGGTGGTTCTTCCATTTTTTCTAATTTAGGGATTCGCTTTTTCTGAGCCTTCTTTTCTGATTCAAAAGAAAAAGAGAATAGGAGAATAGAGGTAATCGGAGTTTCGGAATTTATTATTTAACCATGTGCCGTTTTTTTAATGTCAATTTTTCGGTTACGATAGCCGATTTTGAGTGTTACAACCCGGTTTTCACTTTTATTGTGTTTGGATGCTATTGGAAAGTTACTTATCGACTTGATTCAGGGTTCAAATTGTTTAAAAGCCCAAAGTTAGTTTTGGACCACAGTTTTAAAAGCAAACATGTACATATTTTGTGGAACAAATTGTTTTTGCATCTAACCGATAACTTCAAATTGATAACGGTATTGGAATTAACTTTTTATAAAGCAAATTATGTTTTAGCTTATGACTGATTAAATTTTGTTTTTTGAAGTTTCTGGTACTCAACTAGTCGATTGGTATGGGTTCTTTAGTATTTCCTCCTCAAATAAAATCGTTGGAATGCAGTTATTTTTGAAAGATGTATATTTGAGAATAGCTTGGCTAAGCTTTAACATCAAGTTATTACATTTGACTAATTTTTTATCCTTTCTATAGGTAAAATTGATTATGCAAAAGAAGTTCACGCACGACTAATTCGGACATCTTTTTGGGCATGTTGTATCTTATATTGTGAAACCCTTATGTTTGTGCCTTTTTTCGTTCTATCATAGACACATTATGAAATTTCCATTTGGTAACCTCACCGTCTCACTACTGTGGTTCCTGAATAACTCGATTGACTATAATATAGGTCTTCACAAGAAGTCGAAGAATGAAATCATTTTATTTGGTTACATTTATTTGCAATTTTGCATGTACATATAACATAATAAAGAAGTAAAAGTCATATTAAAACAAATTAGTTGAATCTCGGTCATCTGAGTCCGATTTTATGCATACTCTTTAACGAGTATGCACGTAACCTATTAATTTCCATGACTAATTTAATATAGTGGATTATATAATAAGGATCGAGATTCTAAACACGGATAATAATGGGGATATCAGTTAACTAATCAACCAATCAAATAAACATGTCAAATATATAGTCTTTAAAGGAGTTTGAATAAAGTCTTTAGAGGATAGTTTGAACAAAGTTAGACTCCTCTCATCTACACAAAGATTCAACTTTATCATAATAAATTTATGGACTATGACGGATTAGCAAGGTTTTCTTTTAATGGAATTACGAGGGGGATAGCTACATTTCTAGGAGCGAACTCCAGGCGAAAACTTCATCATGCATGATGAAGTTTTCACCAAAAGCTGGCGCTAGTAAAGTTGATTATTTTTGACGTTCTCCTACTTTAATCAGGGGAGAAAACTGCATCATGCATCACCATGGTAAAGTTTGTTTGTGTTTTTTTTAGAAAAATATATATTTAGTTGTAAAAATAATCAAATTCAATCGTAATGGATCAAAGGAAATTACCATTTGAAAATGGTATTAAATCCTTGTAATGGTTGAGCTGATGCCCTTTTGTGCTTGTAAAATTTGAGTAAACTTATTTCTTTTGATTGTCTTCCATTAAAAAGAATGTGGAGACACAAGTTTACTATGGTATAAATGATATATCCATATAGTACTTGTAAAAGCATTGAAATACTTCAACCACAATGTAGTTGTAAATTAAATGAGTTGTATCAAAATGGTAGTTTCACAAATAAACACCAAATTGCTTCTTGGAAAACATAAATTAGAGTTCAAATTCAAAATATATATGTCATATTCTTTGCCACAAGAGAACATAAATTTTTACAACTAGTATAGCATTAAATGTTTCCAACATTTTGATTGATTAGTAACAATCAAGCGGAATTGCTCGTTCAAATTTTGTAGGCGTATCCATACAAAGCATATAAATATCTTTTATAATAAATAATACTAATCAAGGTGCACCTGAAGTTGACACATAGAGCTTCACCAATTGTGTGAGCATAAAATAGAACTGCAATATACTAGAGATTGAGGCTTTTAGCATTGAAGCAAGTCAGAAGTCCAACGATTTTAATAAATGGTGCTTGTAGGTCCATGTTGTGTTCATCCATCTTGTGTTTACTGCATCTTTTCTTCATAACATTACATTTTATGACCTCCAAACCCTAAGGGGAGGTGATAAATTTACCTTCACTAGAAATGTGTTTTACAGTGGACAAAATTAGTTTATTTTCACAATAAATGCATTAATAAGTGTTTTGTCTACATTTTAATACAGGCAGATATAAGATGGAAAAATATCCCTTTCAAGTCATTTCATGATTATGTTAAACTCTATCTGCCTGCACCTAAGAATAGGTTTTCACTATATCTTATCTTTGTGGATTCTTACACATTTAGTTCTTTATTAGAAGATTTTATGTAATTGGTTTTTGTGATTGTGGGAACATGGTAACAGAAAGGTGACAAATGGGAGATGTTTATGGGTTTAAGTAAGAGGAAAAGTTTCTAAAGGTATACGCCAATTTTTGAGACAAGTTGCTCAAATTGTTTTATTACTGTTTTTAGTCTCTAATCTATATATATAAAAAGGTTATCTTTATTTTATTTAGGGAAAAAACATCTTACCTTTACAAAAAATGTGAAATATGCGTGTGTATGTATGGTAAGTAGAGTGTCAAGAGAATAAACTCATTATATTTGTGTAGTCAATTTATATTAGTGGGCCAAAATTAAAACAATATATATATAAAAGTTTGACAAGCAAATTGAAAACAATGGGGTAAAGCTAGCTAAGAAACAGTAAGCAAAGAATTACAGAACCAAGTAGAGCTAATCAGCAATATTAACAAGCTATAACAAGAGGTGATGAAAATCTATGTATGAGTAGCTTCATTTGTAGTCAAGTATGCTTGGTTCAATATTCAAAAATTGAACCAATACATGAATATCCAATTAAGAATGTACCTATCGAGTTTCATAACCTCTGACCACTATCATCAAATGTGCCTATCGAGCTTCATAACCTCCACTCCTCCACCAACGAGGCCGAGGCATTTCCAATGCAGCCTTAATTACAAAATTCATTATATCTTCCTCCTTATCTTTCAATTGTTTCGCCTTTTCGCCACATTCATCTTTCTTATATATGACCACCACTTGAACACTCGCTAATCAACCTGATTCTTTTCTCACCACCTTTAACTCCACAATGTTCGCAAAAATTAGGATTTCCTTTATCAACATTTTCCCTATCTTCTTCTTCATCAATAGAATCCATGACACTGTGACACCCCTAGATTTTTTTGATTAAGTGATTCTAGGATTGTTTTTTCTGCTTCTCCTTCTAAAACCTCATCATCATCATTGTTGTTGACAGTGGAATCATCTTCTAATGAACAAATAATCATTCAATCAGTTTATCAAACTGTAAGAAATGTAGATCCTAAATCTATCACTAAATGCTCACATGATTTCTCGCAAGAAGAAAAATACGAAGATTAATTAGTAGCACAACAAACTTCAGGAACAAAGAAACACTAAATTGAGTAAGAATAAAATCATTTTCTAAACAACAACAACAAAATAAAATCTAACGCAAAATTGCTTGTAAGAAGAAGATACAAACAAAAAATAGAGATAGATATTTAACAACAATTCACATCATTTCAAATTACATGCCTGAACCCAGTATGGGACATTACTATTCATCTCCCTCTTGTTTCATTAGCCTCAACGAAAATGGTTTGCAAACGGATGGAATAATATCTTAAATGATCCAAGATTTATTGAACAAAGATATGATATAAAGAACACAACCTACTCATTATTGGCCAAAAGCACATTCGTGGGAGGAAAAAATGTACACCGAAAACTCAAAAGTTATTCACAATTTAGAATGTGTTTTATGGAGGAAAAAATCAGGTTACCTTCAAAAGAAATGCATTACTTCGGGGAAAAGGGAGGAAAGAGGCTACCTGTTTTATTTATTTATGTGAAGAAACGAAGATGCTAGTTGTTGATGACTTTTTGTTGTAGTTATTTACTGGTTAGTTTGATGTTGTAAGACATTAATGTGGGTTAACACCAATAATATATATTGTTTGTATCAGTAATTCACATTTTTTACTTTGATTGTGTTTCTAACATACGTGAGACATATTTTTATAGTTAGGTTTATATGAATAAGTTCAGGTAGTAAATATGTTTAGATAATATGAATATCTTATCGAATTTTGTTGTGATCTTTTTATGTTTTCATTTTGTACCACTTATATAAGTATAAGTATGGTAGTGCTTGTATGTATCCCTCAAAAATCTTTTAATCCCTATTGAGAAAAAAAAAACGGAAAAAACGCTTCCCCTTTTAGTGACCACCTAATTGCTCTCTAAAATTTTATCTGATTCTTATTTTAATAAATGAAACCCTATTATATTTATGATTGTTCTATAAATCATAACAAGATGAAGATTAATTACTTTACTAAATTTGTGTCTGAATTTAACAAATGTTAAGGGTTAGAAAAAACCAAACTTTTATAAGAGATTCAATGGTTTTCATTTTTTGGACTTCATTGTACACAACATTCTGTTAGAAAAAACAATTAACTCAAAATACTTTTTCTTATGATATTGTGTTACTGAATTGTGGGTTTGTTTCGTGATTTTTAAAAGATTTCCTATTATTAGAAAAATGATTCCTAGCTGTCTCAATTTTTTAGTGATTAACTATTTCCTTCAATTCAATGTTTGACGATCATCACATATAGTAAGAAATAGTATTGTACAATCTAAAAATTTAAAGAAAAAACATGGAGTGAAAAATGATGAAAAAATAAAACAAGGATTTGGATTTTGAAACTCAACAAAAGAATAAGATAGTTTCATGGATAAAATTTGTATAACTTATGTTTTTCTATCATGTATATCAGGCCTGGTCATGTTTACCGACTCAAGATATGTAGGTAGTGCGACATTATAATTTTCTGTTTTTTTGAAAGTTCACACTTTGACATGTGTAGTTCCGACATGACTAATGGATAAGTGCGGAAAAATGAATTTTTGATTAAAAAAAGGTCAGAGCCTATGATGCAATAAAGAAAGAGAAAAACTCAACTAGGAAGTAAAAGAGTTGTGTGTCGCACATCAAGAGAGATTGAGATAGATCTTTATGAGTAGTAGAGAGATCGTTAGGTTTTTGTATTAGGTTTTTTGAATAAAACTAGGGTTTCGTGGAGAATGCAAATTAGTGAGGAACAAGAGACAAAATAATCGTTCTGAGTAATTGTTACATTGTAACCAAGTATTTGCTGGAACTCCCATGAAGGTGTTCAAACTTTGTAATCTATTTCGTCACAGTGGATCGAGTTGGTGCGACACAAAATAGATTTAGATAATCTATGCACAATATATATATATATATATATATATATATATATATATATATATTGTTGAACCACTAGAAATTTGTCTCTAATGAATTTTTATTTACTTTTTCGTTTGTTATTATTAGTGATGCTTGGTTTAGTTATTATAGTATTATATAGAGTTTTCGCGGCTTACTGCGTTAACGAATTGAGGAGCACCTAAACTTTAGATTTAGGACCCACATATCAAAGTTGCTTAATGATAATACATTGGGCCAAAGTAGCTTAAAAGGACCAAATTTGACTCTTCATTTTTTGCCACTAAGATTGTTGGTGCCAAGATATTACAATGGTAGAATTATTTGGTGACCATACTAATAATTTCAGCTCAAAACTTGTTAACATAAAGTTTTCATCGATCGAAAAAAATTTGCCTTTGAAAAAAAAAATCAAAACCAATGCAAAGAAATGAAGTAAGAGGGAGGATTCATGAACAATTTTATTCACATCCTATCTCAAAAGATTTGCGTCAATTTCTATAAAGCTCGAAAGACAAAGATTTTGAAGCTAATATTTTGGTGATATGTTCTTTTTACTAAATCCCATATTTCCGGAAGAAAATAAACACAATACGGGACGTATAACACCCTCTTCTATCACTTTGAATATCAACCACAAAAATTAAAATTGGTGGATGATTAGGTTGTATCCAATAAAAGTGGGTCTTAGGTTATTATCACAAGGAGGTGTACCACTAAAATTGAAAATTTGGGATGGGCTTATGATCGCAACCAGTGGAGCGGAGACGACCACCTTGAAAAGTGTTTTGTCGAAAAGTAAATCTAGAATCAATATATAACAAATTGAATATAGAAAAAGAAATAGTCGATTTCCTCGTCCCTTAATCTCTTCCTTTATTTTATAAGAGCATTGGCCACCTCATTTCCAGGTCTCTATTACGAGAGATCCTATAAGAGTGTTTGGATACCAGAATCAAAGGCCAAATCCAGCATTCAGAATTAAAAACAATTTGTTTTACAAAAGGTTAATTACTTTTTTTTTTTTTTTTTTAGAAGTCATTCTGAAAATGCTTGTTTGGATACCAGAAGTAGAATCCGGAAGCAGAAGTCCGAAGCAAAATGTTTTTGCGTCACAGAAAGTTAACTTTTTTGTTTCTCGAAAACTTTCTTAAATTGTGTACCCAAACTAATTTCTAAATTTTCTGCTTCAAGAAATCAACTTCTGGAGTGACATTCAAACATGAACTTTTTTGTTTCCACACAGTGGTATGGTACCACAGGTTTTCAAAAAAAGTTAAAATGCCCCAATCCGTTAGTTTTTCCATCCAAGCTAGTTAAATGATAAATTTTGCACACATGTGAGCTACCACATGTGAAGAAAGTCATTTTTAACCCCAATTTTTATTAAATTGACATTTTCTTCTTATAATTAACAAACCCTTAATATTGCGACACGTGTCATATTTTCGCCACCACCACCACCTTAACCATTGCTGCACCACCGCCACCGCCGACGTCGCCACCTCCACCGCCTCCATCATCGCTACCTCCGCCACCGCCTCCATCATCGCTACCTCCACCACCACCACCAATAGCGCCGCCATCTCCAGAACCACCACCGCCACCACCACCACCAGTGCCATACCACTACTAGAACCACCACCAACGCTGCCACCACCATCGTCACCACCAGAACCACCACCATCGCCGCCGCCACCACCACCACCACAACCACAACCACCATCACCACCACCACATCCACCATCCTGAAACCCTTAACCCTAAAACCCTAAACCCTAAAGGGTTATTATTGTCTTTTTTTCACATGTGTGCCAAATTCGCTATTTAACTAGCTTGGATGGAAAAGTTAACGGATTGTTGTATTTTAACTTTGTTTTAAAATCCGGGGCATTTCCGCAACCATGCCTCCCAAATTGGGGCATTTTGGCTAGTTTTCCAATGCAAAAACAAACCAAGTCAGACGGGACTTGTGGGTGCAGGGCCATTCTCAGCTGGTCACAAGATCGACTCTTGCTAGCTACATCCAATTCTCTATCTAATCAACATTTATAAGGGGAAGAAAACTGTAATACGAAATAGAGAAAATCCCAAATTCTCAGTCTTAGGGTTCTACTACGATTTCTGATTCTGAATAAAAAATGGAGGAAAAATTAGCAGTGGATGAAAGAAGTGGAAGGAGACACCAATCGTTGCCAAAGTTAGCAGCACCATGGCTAGTTATTCCATTTCAAGAAGAAGGTAATCCACAAAATCAAGCTTTTTATAACATTTGTGAACCAAGCAACAAAACATGTAGAAAATCTATACCTGAATTGAGTGGCAGTAATACATTTTTTCAGAAACCATCTCATCAAGGATGGTTAGTTATTGTTTGTTATGATGAACATGATAGACGGGATGATGGGGCTTTTTCTTTATGGAACACTATGTCATTAGAGACTATTCAATTACCTAATCTTGTAGAATTCCTTGATGATACATTTGATGAAGATGGTCATTACTCTATTGTGGATTGTGTATTGTCGTCACCGCCGCAGAAAAATGGTAGTACAGATCTTGTTGGTGATAATAATGATTCAATTGTTTATTTCCTTATTTTGGGATCTGTTGATTTGATCGTGTATTGTGGCGTTGGTGATGAGAAATGGAGAAAATTAGAGATTGATAAAGGAAGTGTAGGTGGAGTTGGAGTGTTCTCAAACGGCCTCGTGGATCCTCTAATGCTGCATATGCTAGTTTCTTGGTGAAGTGTGAAGACGAGTTTTTATTGGTGCGGATTCTTAAAATGTCTGTTACAATATTTCGGTTAGACAGCTTAAAGATGGTCTGGCGGAAAGTTAAAAGTTTGGGGAAACATATCCTGTTTGTGAATTTCACATCATGTCTGATATGTGCAAACATATCATACAGAGATCAGAGTGAAATCAGAGTGAAACCATTAGAAGAGAAGAGACGAATTATCAGATTAGAAGCAAGACGAAACCATGGAATCAGAGAAGGAAATCAAATAAGAACCCATTGATCTAAGATATCACCATTTTCATAGATAATCTCTAATTGTTACAAAATGACATATATATAGCCAGGTCTATAACTGCCCATAAAAACTACCCAAACTACTTATTACATGCGTACATATCATTCCATTCCCCTTAAAAACAACCTTGTCCTCAAGGTTGATCATAAAATACAGACATCCATATGTAATAGTAAACGAGAATTTCTCGTCCAATTAAGTTAATTAAATGTCACTGTGTACAAAAGTGAAATAGAAGACAGTGATAATAGATGTTGTAGTTACACACAAAACGACCAGCATCATCACATACGACCACATCAAAGCATTTCTTCTTTTACTGCTCAACAATGGATTCACTATATGCCCGTCTCCCAGTAGCAAACTCCCACGCCCGCCACTATCTACAAAGTGAAGCCAAATCATTCATGTTGATCAAGGAATCTAATGTCAGTGATTTGGAATTTTAAATGATTGATTCCATGATACCATAAACCGCAGATGCACTTCGGAACAATGATAAAGATCCCTTAGCATAACCCATTCTTATTGATAATAATGATAAATAGTATAGAATGATAATTAGGATAAACCATCCCACAAGATCGAACGGCTCTGATAGGTCTATAACTTGAAATCAGACGGTTCCTGCAATATACAAATGGACTGACTAACGATGTTATGGAAAATATCAAAACGATTCTTTTAGAGCAACATGAAGGTAAGGCAACTCTCAACCAAGAAATCCAAGTTATTAACAAAGAAATGAAAGAAATGATGGAAGAAATGAAAACCATTGTTTCAAGCATTTCATCAAAAATTTCAGCGGCAGAAATTGAAGAAGAAAAAGATTGTGTCTGTCTATTTGGAAGATTGCTTCGACATCTTTGCTGAAAAAGACACAATAGACACAATCTTTTTCAAGCCAAAAAATGACTCGGTGTAACGATGCGATATGAGACTCAATGAGGACATTGGACTAAACTACTATCTGGCATTCTTCGAAAACTCAAACTTCTAACTGCCTGATTGCTGATAACAATCTCGCATTATAAATTGAAAGTCACAATTACTTAGCAACACGGGTTACAGAGAGAAGAAACATGTCTAAACACAATGTGATTCCAGCAACATACTAATAGATTGAAATCTTTTGGCTAAGCATGCTTAAAAAGGATACATACAAAAACAAACTAACAGGACATGAATATTGTACACAAATTGATCTAATTAACATATTGAAATTTCATACCTTGCTAGGTATTTGCCACAGGCTAGTACCCTGCAGTTCCAACTCCAGCTACATCCACTTCCTGCAACCATTTACCCATTTTGCGAACTATTGACCACAACTCCTTGCTGCTTGGTATCAACTAGCCATCCTTCCTTACA
>JAJJMB010001184.1:915392-1059699 GCA_023531105.1 Papaver atlanticum | reverse complement strand
ACATTACAAATGACTAGCTCTTCTTAGTTCACATTACACGACCTTGCGAGACCTATCCGCACAATTCCAGAATTTTCTTGACATTGCAAATTACATGTTCCAACAGATATTTGAGTTGATTGAGAGTCTGCTGGAGAATTGGTTTGGGTTCGTGTTGATTTTTTTGAAGATAAAAAGGGATCTGAGATTACAGAGATGGAAATGGTGACTGCTATTGCGAGATGGCTGAATTGCGATAATGGAGGGTGTGCTGCAATTATGGGTTTGATATGTAGTTGCAGTTGGTGTAGCTAGAATGATGTTGATGATGCTGTTGGAGGTGCAGTGATGATAAGAACAAAAGAATCTGCTTCTACTGCTGCTGCTAATGATACAGAGGATGGTGAAGAATTGGTGTGTAGTTATGAAGATGCAGCTGAGATTATGAGTAAACAAGTCAGGTACTGGAGGACGAAAGGGTACTGGTGGTGATGCTGTGTAAGGAAGGATGGCTAGTTGATACCAAGCAGCAAGGAGTTGTGGTCAATAGTTCGCAAAATGGGTAAATGGTTGCAGGAAGTGGATGTAGCTGGAGTTGGAACTGCAGGGTACTAGCCTGTGGCAAATACCTAGCAAGGTATGAAATTTCAATATGTTAATTAGATCAATTTGTGTACAATATTCATGTCCTGTTAGTTTGTTTTTGTATGTATCCTTTTTAAGCATGCTTAGCCAAAAGATTTCAATCTATTAGTATGTTGCTGGAATCACATTGTGTTTAGACATGTTTCTTCTCTCTGTAACCCGTGTTGCTAAGTAATTGTGACTTTCAATTTATAATGCGAGATTGTTATCAGCAATCAGGCAGTTAGAAGTTTGAGTTTTCGAAGAATGCCAGATAGTAGTTTAGTCCAATGTCCTCATTGAGTCTCATATCGCATCGTTACACCGAGTCATTTTTTGGCTTGAAAAAGATTGTGTCTATTGTGTCTTTTTCAGCAAAGATGTCGAAGCAATCTTCCAAATAGACAGACACAATCTTTTTCTTCTTCAATTTCTGCCGCTGAAATTTTTGATGAAATGTTTGAAACAATGGTTTTCATTTCTTCCATCATTTCTTTCATTTCTTTGTTAATAACTTGGATTTCTTGGTTGAGAGTTGCCTTACCTTCATGTTGCTCTAAAAGAATCAAAACGATAGTTTTGATATTTTCCATAACATCGTTAGTCAGTCCATTTGTATATTGCAGGAACCGTCTGATTTCAAGTTATAGACCTATCAGAGCCGTTCGATCTTGTCGGACGGTTTATCCTAATTATCATTATCATTCTATACTATTTATCATTATTATCAATAAGAATGGGTTATGCTAAGGGATCTTTATCATTGTTCCGAAGTGCATCTGCGGTTTATGGTATCATGGAATCAATCATTCCAAATTCCAAATCACCGACATTAGATTCCTTGATCAACATGAATGATTTGGCTTCACTTTGTAGATAGTGGCGGGCGTGGGAGTTTGCTACTGGGAGACGGGCATATAGTGAATCCATTGTTGAGCAGTAAAAGAAGAAATGCTTTGATGTGGTCGTATGTGATGATGCTGGTCGTTTTGTGTGTAACTACAACATCTATTATCACTGTCTTCTATTTCACTTTTGTACACAGTGACATTTAATTAACTTAATTGGACGAGAAATTCTCGTTTACTATTACATATGGATGTCTGTATTTTATGATCAACCTTGAGGACAAGGTTGTTTTTAAGGGGAATGGAATGATATGTACGCATGTAATAAGTAGTTTGGGTAGTTTTTATGGGAAGTTATAGACCTGGCTATATATATGCCATTTTGTAACAATTAGAGATTATCTATGAAAATGGTGATATCCTAGATCAATGGATTCTTATCTGGTTTCCTTCTCTGATTCTATGATTCGTCTTGCTTCTAATCTGATATTTCTTCCCTTCTCTTCTAATGGTTTCACTCTAATTTAACCCTGATCACTGTATGATATGTTTGCACATATCAATGTCTCACAGCAGTTGCCCCCCAAAGTTACATGGAGAACAAAGTCTATTTCCCGAGACTGCACGACGAACGGATTTTATACTACTCGCTTGAGACAGGTAGTTATCATTCAGTTGGAAGTACGCATTCTGCCAAGGATTATTTTGACACGAAGTGTTGGACGAACTGTAGTTGGATTGAACCTAATTGGACGCCCTCCACATCTCAAGAGCTCGATTGGCTGATCAAGAATCCTCTGTGAACCAGAACTAGTTTCTTTTTTCTAAGTCTATACAAGGATCTAATCCAATTTTTAGTTGTTTATGTTTGTTGAAGTTAAACTAGAGATGCATACTTGCTACGAATATATTATAGAGTACTTGGTGTTTTAGACAACATGTACTTGTGGTGTCAGATTACTGCGATAGATTTGTCTAATCATTCCTTCTTGATACAGTGTCATGTTCAACTGTGGTTTCTTTTTTCAGACAGGAAAAAAAACGCCCTCTTCAGTGCTCAAGGGATATATACTGATAGTTTATTTTCCTTTTCGTGAACTACAAGACGACTTTGCCGTTTGTATATATATATACATAGCAAGTGAACCTACATTATTGATGTTTCTGCATAAGGTTATGTGGATATAGCATTTTCCTTTTCTGACTTTTCCATGTGCATATAGATGTATGTATATATGCAGCAGGATTTTGAGAGTTTGGCTTAGGCATCGAAATGCCGGGGACAGACATGTTTATGATTTGTTTAGAGGGAAGTTCACCAGGGATTCATTTGAAAGAGAGTTTTGTTGGTTCTGAGACTTGGACTCATCAGCTTGAGGTACATAACTTCTTCTCTATTATACACTCAAATCAATAAACTGCTTCCTTTTTGTAGTTAAACTTATGGAAATCTCTGGCGCATTTTAGACTTTTTTAAATATCTACTCAGTACTGTGTTGGTTTAGTGGCTTGCGTGTTTAAAATCAAAGTTTGCAATATGTTCCCATCTCCTTCATTACTTCAATTAGTATGTAATCTCTACTATACCTTTAGGGTTTTTTTTTACTAGAACCCCAGGTTTAGGAGAAAATTAAAAATAATATAAGAGAAAATACGTCTATATCTTTATGTTACTTTTCTCCGTGTAGATTATCAGTCATGGACTCATGTCAGGCACATCTGATGAAGGATGGGGGCACGAGTATTTCATTAGGTTTCTAGATAGCATGGATGCATATCCAGAGCAGTGCACAATGACTGCTTTTGTTCTGGCTGGTTATTGTGGATTCTCATAGATGAGGGCAGGAAGCCTATGTTAAAGCAGATTTGATTCCTATGTACTAGAAGCATCTTCAGCCTACAAATAACATTCACGACGTTCAGTCAGTGCCCTTACTTCTTCAATGGCTTTGTCTCTGGCTGGGGAAATTGTGGGAGTATTTCCCCTGAAGCGCATAATATGGGTTTGGGTGCGGATGCATCTTCGATTCTTGCAACAGTACTACTGTCAGAACCCCAGCCTGAGGTTTGTTTTTTTAAACTTTCTGTTCGGCGTGACGATTAACTAGTACTGCATTCTGCAACTTCATGGCAATAAAGTCAAATTCTTGGCAGGTCAGGGTGACTGCTGTGTTTGCATTGTGTACCATTCTTGACACTGGATCTGACTCGTTCAGAGATAGTCTTGGATGATCTGAAGATTTTGATGAAGATGCAAAGGTTATGGCTGAACTGGATACTGTTAAAAGTCTTCTGAATGTCGTTTCAGATGGAAGTCCCGTTGATTCGTCTGAGGTAGTTGTAGGTGAGTGACTTAAACCTTAACCCACATATAATACCTTTTACTTGTTTTACTGTACAATGACTGGATGATAAATGAGCTATGATTTTGACAGCTCTTGCATGCTTTGCTTCTGGCTATTATAACAGTTTACACCCAGCTTCTGCTGCATACGTACTTTAAGCCATTATCCAACTCTCTGCTGGATTCTTTACTATCATTGGCTAATATTAGTGGTCAAAGTAGTGTATATATATCCTAGCACAAGCCAGTACTTGCAATCTGGAGGTACAACTCCATCCCAAATTGGTCATGTGTTGAGGGTTGGAAGTGACCATACATCCGTGGGCTGAGATGGGAATAGTGCATGGTTCTCCGTTATCAGACAAAATTCATCTTAACATTCTGGTTCTGGAATACTGTTAAATGATGCTGCGAGCAATTGGATTATTGCTTATTCAAGGTCATGGCCTTTTGAAAGTGGAATGTATTCACAGTGTGTACTGGCTATGTGGACTCTAGCCAAGGATCCATCTCCCGGTGTGGCATGACTTGGACGGAAAATACTCACGATATTTGGTATTCCTACAAAAACGTTGCGTACCAGTGGTAGTAGCAGTGTCCAGCAGGGTGATCCTCCAGCTACTACTCCTACTCAACCTTGCTGGACTAGAATTATAAAATTCGTGGTTGGAACCTCTTAGGTTTCCGAGTTCTGGTTATTTTGCATACTGGCTGGCTAAGTTATTGTCGTCTGGATTATTTTCTTACACAGGTCATATACCTCTGACATTTAGAACTCCACCTGTTTGTCCCCCTCGACAAAATTTCATCACAGGGATTGGTCAAGGGTTTGCTCCTTGGAGTTCAGGCCACAACTGCTGAACTTTCCTGAGGCGGGGTTAGCTGATGATCTGGTGGGTTGGAACGCAGTCTGCTTCCTCATGGTCATTTTTCAAGGCCACTACTTACTGGAACATATGAACTATGCGGAAATAGTGGGTCTCAGAGAAGAGATGGAAAGATTTGCTCTTGATCGCACAGCTAAATGTCAACACTCCTGTGAGCTATATCTTTAAGATTTGCAGCATACGGTGTCTGTGCTCTTTCTTCTGTAGTGCCAAAAGAAAAATGTAGGGTATGGTATCCATAGGCACCGTCAGTCATTGCCTTGGTCACAGTTATACCAAATCCAAAACCTCCATTTCTGGGGCCTTTCTATATTTTACTTCTAGCTCTTTCTTTATTGTTGTCAGTGATCCATCCTTTCAGTTTGTATCATGTAAAAAGCACAATAGTAATCATAATGGAAGGAAGATTTCTAGACTTGAGGATGGATCAAAATTCGCATCCCAAATATGCTACCATGTTGCGTTAATCAAATATAATACTGAACTTTCAGGAAGCCACAAGAATAAACTTCGCATAAATAATATCTGTCGCTCACAAAGGTTACACATTAATGGAGTTATCAATTAAAACAAGAAGACTTCTCCACCAAGAGGAAGCTCACAATAGTTACATTTTTCTTCTTCTTGTATCAGCGTTTCAGTCAATGGTCGACTCAGTTAGCTCTTTGACAATCGAACCAAACCATAATCACAGCCGTCCATGACAATAATCTCGGTCAGCTATGCAGAAAGTCCTAAATAATCGGCAGTGGAGTTTTTAACCCTAATCAAAATGGTCATGTCATTGAGCCTTTAAATAGAGCTTTTCTTTTTTCTTCTAGCAGAGTGGAATGAAACTACGGCGCTTAAATTTCTTTTCACCCTAACCCTAAAAATCAACAGCAAACAGTCATGTTCTTCTTCCTGATCCATCATGGATGGAAACAAAAACATCAAATACATGATCATCAACAACAGCACAATGATTTTTCCTCTCAGATAAAATCTATATCGTGTTCCAAAAGCTTTTGGTAACCCAAATCACCCAAACATGAAATTCAAAACCCTATCCCTAACAATCTAACAACAGATCTTCTCTCCTGTTCTTCATGATCCATCATTCATGTTATCAAATACATGTCCATCAACAACTACACAATGATTTTTCCTCTCAAATAAAAACTATGGCGTCCATTCCCTCGCACTATTTTCAGACCCTTTTCTCTATTTGTTAATTCGCGTTCTCGTTTTTGCATTTGGTTCTTGTGTTGCTGTGGAGGAAGAATTGAAACTTAGCAAAATCCTGGATCTGTTTCTTAACAAAATCCCTCCAATGAAACAAATCAGGGTTTTCATTTTTTTTGTTTATTTTTTTTCTTATACAATCTTTGAAGTTTGTATGTAAAAAGTAGCATAATGGCTTGTAAAAATTAGACTAATTTATGTTGTAATTTTGCATCTATGGCTTGTATTCATTCTATTTAATCTATTAAAACAGTTATTAACTTATTGTTGAAGGAAATATGTTATATGAGAATAAAAAATGTTAGAAACCCCTTATTCACTACATCTTATTATAGATCTTCTTTGTAATATGTGTGAGCAAAAATATTGTGTTAATGCAAAATTTTGTACTCTCCGTTCCATTTTACTTGATGTTTTAGGGTTTATTTTTTGTTCCAAAATAGATAAAAGTTTTAGTATTTTCAGTTCAATTTCTCTCTAATTTACCGTTGCTTTGGAATCACACCAGAGCATAAATTCTCATCGTAATCAACACATAAACAATTTTTAAATATTTCCCATGAAGGATATGTACTTTAATCTATAAAAATTTGGTACATCTCAAGTAAATTACAATGAGATTCGTAACTTTCCATAGAATCTAGAAACTAAAAACTAAGTCATTTAATATTTTTTTTAAAGGTATTAATATGGGTAGAATTGAATTTTTTTTAACTCTCTATGTTCCTTAATCTGCGTGAAAAACTCTACAACATCAAGTAAAATGGAACAGAGGGAGTATTAATTAGATAAGCCAGAGCCAAAACTGTTTGATACGCTTTTAACAGGAGGATATATCTGAAATGTGGGTTCGTTAAGAATTTCACTCTATTCTTTGCAAGTCCATTACTCTCTCTTCAGTTACCTAATACAAAAACGGAAGCATGTCATTTAACTATAGCATCATGGAATTTGAAGGATATTGAATGGATTGAAGCTACCGTAAACAATGATAACTTGACTGGATTAGAAAGGTCCTCCACAATGTTGAGGTTTCAAATAATGTTAGAGTAAAGCCATCCATCCAATTTTGATTCCAGATATCAACTAAGTATCCACTACACAATTTCCAAGCACCGAACTTTTTCACAAGAGGATTAGAATTTTGAACAAGGGAGTTTTCTCCGTGGCTAGTAACAGGGCCGTCTCTGGCATTTTGATGACCATGTGCCAAAGAGCACACAACGCTCTTTTATGCAAAATAAAATAAAAAATCACACATATAGTTATATGTTTTCCAAATAAAATCTACCGTATAACATTGAAATGAAGTAATTAATGTCGCGCAATTTAAGAAAAACATTAATAAGTAAGGAATTCAAGAATGAAAACCAACAAACTTTAACAACTGTTTAAGAAGGAAAATTTGACGACTAAGCTACGTCCATAAATAGATTGAAGAAGATAGCCACCAGCGAGTTACTCTTTCATTTTAGAACCTGTGATGTTGTTTAACCTGCTCTAGATAGTTCTGGACATACCTGCATTAATACAAGAAAAAAGCTCAGTCGACAAGGAAACTCAAACCGAGAAAGATGCTCCAATCGGTTAGTGAAGTCCGATGCTGTTGGATAGAGGCTTTAAATTACTTAGCATCCAAAACTTTGAGTTCCTAATGAAAGCATCCGGTATATAGTATACTGTGAAAGCTTGTGGTTACTAACAGTGACACAAGCATAATGAAACAATGAAATGGTTAAAGATTTATAAAGGAATTCCATTAATATACAATAGCTACGGAATTGAATTCCACTAATATACAACAGCTAAGTTATTATCAACTAAATGTAAAATTAAAACGACATGGGTGAAATAATACTGTGAATAAGAAATAGTCTTGGGATCGTCGGATTCATCAAGTATAATATGTGACTTAGTCAACTAAAACATAATAGGCCACCAAAAAATCCCGCCCACCAAAAATTCCCGCTCTGTGCCTTAGCCCAAAAAGCCCCCCTTCAGAACCGGGCCTGGCTAGTAAGTATATGTTGCGGATTGCTGCATTTATGATTGAGAAAATTAGGCGCAGACCCAAAAGAAAGAATATTCTCATTGTCAGGCCCACAATTAATTTTTAGTTCCGTGACACCCATAATTATATGAAATTTTGAAAAACGTTTGCATAATGGGTTATGCATCAGGGGTATAATTGGTAACGCAACTTGTATATAACATATCTAAAAAACCACGCCTTGGAATTTTATAAATTTTATATCGTTGGAAATCTTTTTAAGAGAGCTACACAATGAGTACAAACAACAATATCAAATTTTTGTTTTTCACGAAAAAATCGGAGATGATCATCATTTTAGACAAAAAATTCGAAAACTGACTACATATTCGCTATGCAGCCTCCAAAAAAGATGCATAACACTTTATGCAACTATATTTTTGTTCATGCATCTATTATTTTGGTTATGCATCCACTAAAATGTTGTATACGCTTGATTCCAACAAAAAAATAGATGCATAACAAATTATGCAACCATTTTCTCGACTGCATAACAAGTTATGCATCTGCATAACAAGTTATATAGCCATTGTTTAGGTTGATT
Organism: Papaver atlanticum; assembly: GCA_023531105.1. Lineage (NCBI taxonomy): Eukaryota > Viridiplantae > Streptophyta > Magnoliopsida > Ranunculales > Papaveraceae > Papaver > Papaver atlanticum. The sequence goes on along the minus strand of JAJJMB010001184.1, from coordinate 1,051,199 downwards.
TTAGTGCCTACAGAAATAATTGATGCATAATGCGTTATGCAGCCATATTTACGGATGCATATCATGTTATGCATTCATTTTCTCGATGCATAAAAGATTATGCAACAAATTTCTCGATGCATAATGCATTATGCAGCCATATTTTTGGATGCATATCAGGTTATACATCCATTTTCTCAACTGCATAACAAGTTATGCATCTATAACAAGTTATGTAGCAACTGTTTTGGTTGATTTTAGTGGATACAGAAAAAATTGATACATAATGCATTATGCAGCCATATTTTTGGATGCATATTAGGTTATGCATCCTTTTTGTCGATGCATAAAAGATTATGCAATTCTTTGTGTACAACTAGCAATCATCGATGTCCAAGACACGACATTTAATTTTATCCCTTGGTTCTTAAACTATCTAAACATCTCTAGTGCATCAGCAACGCGGCCATTTTGAGAGAGTCCACAAACCAGTGCACTACAGGAGCCCACATCCATATGAGCCATCTCTTTAAACACTTGCAACATTTCTGATGCACAACCACACTTCCCATACATGTCAATTGGTGCACTAACGACCCACTTGTCCGCCCAAAGACCTTGGTTCATTTTCAAAGCTTCCATGTGCCCTATCATAGGAAGGACGCTAAAGATAGAATCTTAAATCTTTCTAAATGCATCCTATGTAACAATTGCAGTGACTCTGAATCTAATCCACTATAATTAAAACCCGCAATTAAACCATTCCATGTTATCAGATTAGGCTCAAACCCAGAATCTCTCATCTTATTAAACAACTCTTTTGCCTCATCCACGTATCCTTGCCGAGCAGAACCAGCAACTTAAACACTCCAACTAACCACATTTCTCTGACCTGTTCCATCAAACAGCATGTGAGCGTCCTTAATTTCACCACATTGCACATACATATCGATCAAAGAAGATTGAACAAATGAATCTGATTCAAACCCACAAACTTTAACTAAACTATGAATCTGTCTACCAAATTTTCAATGCAAACAATCCAGCACAAGCTTTTAGTGCTCTTGGAGTAACAACATTATCAGGTAAAATACCATGATTAAGCATTTGGCGAAAAAGCAAAAGGGCTTCACTGAAATGCCGAGAGATCGAACAAGATGAAATCAGAGTTGAAAGGGATAAAATGTCAGGATCGGTAATTGAATTTAACAGATGGGTTGCATCAGAAACGAGATGATTTTCGCGTAAAGTGAAAGAAGATTAGTGATGAGATAGGTATCGTTAGAATGTCCTGTTTTGACAATTTGTCCATGGGTTTGTTGGATTCTAAAAAGAGAAATGGAGTTTGATTCACAGTAGAGAAGAAGAAAGAAATTGAAGAAGGAATCGTGAAGAAACATAATTTTATAAATTATGGGTTTGGGAGAAATTTTCTCACAAAAATTGGGGGCGCACCTGAACTTTTCCGTCCGTGGGTTTCACAGTGAAGAAAATCTTAAAAATGGGTGTGGTAGTAGTTTTCACTTTATGATTATGTAGTTATCGTAATCCATGATCCTCATCGAATTCGTAGATTCTAATCCTCCACCAAAAGAGAGAAGTTATCGGCCTTTGAAAGTTTCGTTTCTCTTTAGCCCATTCACTTTGTCAAGTCGGCCGGGCCGGGCCTGGTAATTAAGTACCCATTTCTGGTACTGTATAGCAATTAGTCCCTTGATATATTTTGGATCGCAATGGAAATTTTGGATGGCATCACAAATTTTCGGTCAGGAAGTTGTTTTAGGCTGTGTATCATCTTTCTTTGGTCCCTCTTGGTAAATTTGCGTCATGGTTGTATTTTCATCAGGTAGTCACTCTTAGAAGAATTGCCACTTACAAAATCGAAATATATGCTTGCAAAAACATTCAATAGAATCTCTTAGAAGACACTACTAGTATCCAATGGAATATCTTGTTGAAGTACATTTTTTTTGTTGGTTCAGTATGATATTGGGCAACTTTCTATAAAAATAGAAAAGAAGAGTGTCCAAGAATTGGATGTTCCAAACAGAGTCACCCATAGGCAAAATGTCAAAAGATGATGGCTAAAATTAAAAACGCTGGAACCAAATATTGAGAAAATAGGTGCACAACTAGCAGGTGTGTGTCTCTTCTCAGCTGCCACAGCCCAAGAGCTTTTGATTTCATGTTTGAGACATTCCATGTGTTGTTTCAGGGGGAAAAAACGGTTTAGTCCAAAACCGTCCCCAAAGATACGGATTAGTCCACCCCGATCCGACTAGGAACAGATTAGTCCAAAGTTTATTTGAAAATGTGTAAAGACGCTGCTATCCTCCGCACGCGTCTCATAAAGCACACGTGCAGCGAATTAAAACTGTTTTGTAACTGACACAATTAATGCGGAAGAGACACGTTGGTTCGAAAAAAAAAACTGAAAGAAAAAAACCGGAAATGTTATTATTTCATTTAGCAGAGAGAAGATAAAAAAACTCTGAGAAAACTTTAACCTAAAATCCAAAATCGAAAATCGAAACACTAAAGATTAAAAATCAAACCTTAAATTTTCGTAGAATTGATGAATACAGTAGCAGTAAAATTATGGTGAGTGCTAAAAAACCAGTAGCAAAGCGAAAATCAACAGAAAAATCTTCTGATACAACATCAACAGTTGAAGAAGATATTTCAAAATCACTAGGACCGAAGACGAGATCAAAATCTACAGCAGTTTCAACATCAACTGTACCAGAAGATACTTCAAAATCACTAGGACCGAAGACGAGATCAAAATCTACAGCAGTTTCAACATCAACTGTACCAGAAGATACATCAAAATCACCACCACCTAAGAAGAAATCAAAATCTACAGCAGTTTCAACAACAACAGTTGAAGAAGATACTTCAAAATCACCACCTAAGAAGAAATCAAAATCTACAGCAGTTTCAACATCAACTGTACAAGAAGATACTTCAAAATCACCACCATCTAAGAAGAAATCAAAAACTTCAAAGAAATCAACACCTGGTCAAGCAAAAAAGGGTAATGCTACTTCAAACTGTTGTCCATCTATTGTGTTTTACCAGTGTACAGATCTGTACACCGGCATGCTATATCATGTTTATATGTTCTGATGTGTGTGTTTTCAAACTGTTGTCCATCTCTTGTTGTTGGTGTGTATAGATATGTACACCATCATGCTGTTGCAGGCTTTCAGTTTCAGTTCTATCAATTTTCTTGCAATTTTTATGAGATTTGTTGTTGGTATGTATAGATATGTACACCATCATGCTGTTGCAGGCTTTCAGTTTCAGTTCTATCTATTTTCTTTTAATTTTTATGAGACTTGTTGTTGGTGTGTATAGATATGTACACCATCATGCTGTTGCAGGCTTTCAGTTTCAGTTCTATCTATTTTCTTGCAATTTTTATGAGATTTGTTGTTGGTGTGTATAGATATGTACACCACCATGCTGCTGCAGGCTTTCATTTTCAGTTTTATCTATTTTCTTGCAATTTTTATGAGATTTGTTGTTGGTGTGTACATATATGTACACCACCATGCTGCTGCAGGCTTTCATTTTCAGTTCTATCTATTTTTTTGCAATTTTTATGAGATTTGTTGTTGGTGTGTACAGATATGTACACCTCCATGATGTTGCATTGATTTATGTTCAGATTTCTTGTTCTTGTGTATATACTACTACAGTCACATGTTGTTGTACTGATTGGTGTCATCTTCTGTATGTTTTTGTACTGACTGTTGTGTTTTGAAACTGTTTTTTCATCACTTGTGGTACCAGTGTATAGATCTGTACACCAGCATGCCAGTTCATCTTCATATTGCCCGACTGTTGTGTTTCAAAACTGTTTTTTCATCACTTGTGGTACCAGTGTACATACAGGTACACCAGCATGCCAGTTCATCTTCATATTGGCTGTTGAGTGTGTTTTGAAACTGTTTTTGTTAGATTTTTGTAAGAGTGTAAAGACTTTTACACCTGTATGTACCAGTATACATACAGGTACACCAGCATGCTAGTTCATCTTCATATTTGATTAGTGCTCTGTTAAATATTTGTGTATACATTGTTGTACACCTATGTGACTATTTTGTAGTTATGAGTATAATGAATGTATTATTCTTCTTGGGTCATTTTCGTAGATACCAACAACCCTTATAAATCAAGTTTTCATGCAATCAGTGACTTTGTGAATAGAAACTTTGAGGAAGATGAAACAAAAAGAGGAGGAAAAGGATGGTTCACCAATTATCAATTAGAGAAGCAAAAGGAAGGACTATTCTGGCCTGTTGTAGATATCTTTGTCCACAAAAAAGAAGATCAGAAAGATGAGAAAGATCCAAGTAAAAAGAGAGATGATATATGGACTAAGAACCCAAACTCAATCTTGAAAATTGTGAGACAGTATCGCCATGAAATTTGTGACACAGGCGGACATTATTTCATGTTTGATACTCCCAAGAAGAACGTAAGAGTGGCAGTAAAGGGTGAACCCGAGGATTTGTTTCTAATTTATGGGATTAAGATGGTGGCAATGGAACTTGAAAAAGGAGAAGATGTAAAAGCTGCAGATGAAAAAAGATACGGTCCGCTGATAAATAGATTGACTCTTAAGAAACGAAATGAGCTTGGAAAAAAAGATGTGGAGGAGGAAATCGTACATATCATGAAGCTAAACCCAAAGTCACGATTGGAGATTGAAAGAAACGCTGAAGACTTAGTGGTGCTGTTTACTATGTACTTGTGTATAACGGTGTTTTTTTACCTAGGAAAACGGAAGTATGATTAGCAAGAACCAGTATGCACACTTTTTTGAGTCTTTTGATAGGATAAAGAAAACTTGTTGGCCAGTTCATATACATGAGTATCTCATGGCGTGCATTAAGAAACATTTCGATTCACCACTTAAAGTTAATGGTTGTGTGATTTATCTGTTGGTGAGTTTACATGTACACACAGTTGTAAACCTGATATATCCATTCACCATTTTAAATAATTCTGTTCATTGTGTTTGTTCCTTTCTCTTATATTTCTAACTATTCCCCTATTTGTTAATGTAGCATTGGTTTGCTGAACACAACAAAAGCATGCAGCCAAGCAATGAGGAAGGTGTGCCAAGGCTTCTAAGGTGGACCATCAGTGACGTCAGTAATACAATCGAGAAATACCTGAATGACGCCATGAAAAAGGTATCTCAAAAAACTTTCTTACGATAGTATATGTACATCGATATACACCTTTAATAAGGTGTACAGGATTGTACATTGTTGATAGTATATGTACATTGATATACACCTTTAATAAGGTGCACAGGATTGTAAAAAATTTCATGTGTACAACAATGTACACTTTTAACACATGTGTGGAAAATTGTACACCTGTGATAAATATTGATACTTTGGCATGTTTTCAGATGCAACCAGGATGGGTAAAGGCTTACACTGATGAAGAGCGATTGCTTTTGGATGAGTACCGGAGGCAGAAACAAGAAAATAACATAGATGCAGTGAAGGAAAAGCTGTGCATATCAGATATGCAAAGAAAGGAGTTGGATGAGGAGCTTACTGAAGTTCAGGAGAGGCAAGAAAGGCTTCTTAATTTCATCGAAGAGAAAAGCCTAAAAGTTAATGAAGTTGGTCTAATGAACTTGACAGAAAGAGAAGTGAATGATTTTCGTAATTACACTTTGGATGAAATCTTTAAATTTGCAAAGGAAATACGGCTTGAAACTGAGGAGGATGAGGAGATTGAGGAGGAGGAGGAGGAGGATGACAAGGTTGAGGAGGATATGGAGGAGCACAAGGAAGATGAGGAGATTGAGGAGGAGGAGGAGGAGGAAGAGGAGAACAATGAAGATGGTTATATGCATGATGATAAGGATGATGATGACAAGGAGGGTAGCAAAGGTGGTGATATGCATGGTGATCACAATGACAAAGAGGGTAGCAAAGGTGGTGATGACGAGCATGGAACTGAATCTTAAAAGAATGAAGTTCCGTCTGAAACTCCTGAAAAGCAAAGGTATAAAATCACTTTTATTAAATGTGGCAGTCATTTCTTTTTATGTGTGTAGATAGTTGTACACTTGTATGCTAAAACTCATACCTTTTCTCAAAACTTGAATCTTTTAGCACTCCTGTGTCAAAGACAAATGAACAGAAGGATGGCAAGGATGGAACAAGGCAAGGTGTTGAGTATGGAACTGCTAAGAATCCTAGGTATGAAGAAAATGATCTCAGCTCGCATTTATTTTCATTTTCTGTATATGTGTACCAAGATGTACACCTTAGTGATTTCTTGTGTGTGTGTGTACAAAGATGTACACTTTTGTAGAACCTAGCAAAATATGCATTTTTTCAGCACTTCTCTACCAGAGACAGCTAAAATCGCTAAACATCAAGAACACCATAATGTGATGGATGCCACTCCATCTGCTGAAATTGATGAAGCTACGATAATCGCAGCTCAAGCCATATCTCAGCTGGACCCTAAAGGCATGTTGTTGGTTGAAGAAGATGTCCTTTTACTCACACAAAGAGAAGAGACAGAGAAGGAGACTTATACATCAATTGAGGACCTTCTAGATAACTTGTCTGAAACTGTGTTTGTAAAGCTTGAGAAAGGTTGTTACAGAACGGCACCATCTGAAGTGAAGGTAAAGATGGCAACCCTGATCCACGATTGTCCAAGCTTTTCATTGTTGAGCCAAGAAGATCCAATAGAAAATTCATCGCAAAAATCATTATCCAATGAAGATGTACGAGAAATGATCGTTGCTGAAGCAGTGCAGTTCATCCAACAGCATGAAGATGAATTTTTTAGCAGTCAAGAAGTACAGGAGCAGAAGACACCACCAGCAAAGATAAGAGCAGGGAAGATGAAGGAAGCAGAGATGTCGAGGACAAAAACAGCTGGCAAGTTGTCCAAGACACCACCAAAGAGAGCTTCAAATAAAAAACTAGATCCTGATTTCACTGCCGAGGGTAAAACCAGACAAGTTAGGATAAAAGTGGATCAAAAATGCAAGGGGATCAAAGAGGGAGAAGAACTAGGCTATCCTGCAATAATAAAGAGAAAGGAAAATGAGTATCATCCTTGTCGCCCACTTCTATATGTTCGTCAATCACCACTATACCATGCCATGGAACCAGGACAGGACAAAAAAAGGATACCGAAATTTTTCGACTATGCAAGCCTGACGTAAGTTAACAAAATAATACATCGCACTATACGAATGATTGAATCTTATAAAAAAAAAAGGGTATGTGCACCACTATGTACACCATGTTAACATTTCCTTTATGATTCTGCAGCTCTGTAGCTTGGGAACTAACAAGACTCGAAGATCCAACGGTCAGGGAAGAAATTCTGATTGTGGGAAAAGTACTTCATGAACTGATGTTCAACAAATATCTGGACCTAGAGGTACTGCAGTTCTACGTCCATCGACGTTGCAGAGCAATTCTCAGAGATAGCTTTCGTCATCCAGATGATCAAAAGTACATGAGATGTGAAATAATGAGTCCTACTGCATGTGTAAGTTTCTCAAAAACAAATAAAAAATGTCATATATAGATACTTTAATGATGTGTACATAGTTGAACACCTAATTGACATGGCGTGTTCTATGTGTTTGTAGATTTGTTTAGGTGTGGACATAGATGTACACCAGTATGCTATATGATTGATGACACATGCTCTGTTAAGTGTTTGTATGGATGCTTGATTGTTATATTTTATTTAGGTGTGTAGATAGTTGTACACCTGTATTATACGTCATGGATTCATCTATATCATACATCTATTTCCAGGCCTAAAATGTTTGATATGTAGTAGTGTACATGCTTGTTAGTTTTCTGGTCTGATTTAGGTATACCTAATTCATTTTATTTTCCAACAAATTATTGATTGCAGTACTACGTGAAGAACAATATCATCAGCACTATACAAAAGCTTGTGGTTGATTTCATATGGGACATGCCTGACAATCTGGAAGTTCTTGTAATCCCCGTCAATCAGTCTACAGAACAATTGGCAGTAGGAGTTCACTGGTCGCTTTTGAAGTTTGATTTCGAAGCTCTAGAGTGGAAATGGTACAACTCGTTGCACTCAAATAAGGACTATAAAGATGATGCACATCAACTGGCAAATGTGGTGCAGTTGGAACTCAACAAGAAGAGAGCGTTGAAGGGTGATGCACCTATAGAACCGCACGATATAAACATCATGCAATTCCCTGCACAAGGAATCAACCCGGACTGCCTCCTATACACTTGTTACTTTATGAAACGAAGTGTGAATAAAACAAAGAGTATCGAAAGAGATCAGCAGAGGGCCGAAGACATTTTTCAGGAAATGAGAACAAAATTGGTGGCCAAGATGCTGAAAAAAGTCGGAGTGTATGAAAAGGTTTGGGATATAGCAAAGGATGAACAACACAAGGAGTGGCGCCTTAGTATGGAAATGAAACCATTGAAGAGGAAGAGGAGTTTTTAAGCTTCATTATACAAGATCACTTTCTGAATTGCTTCTAAACATTTTTTTATCTTCAGACAACTTTTCAAATTTCAGTTTTCAATACTATAAAGACCTTGAATTAATCTTTTTATTAGTATCAATTTAAGACTTATGACTACTATAAAGACCTTGAATTAATCTTTTTATTAGTTTCAATATTGATGTGTTAAAAGTATACTTGTGTCAGTACTAAGGTGTATATTACAGGTTAGTAAAATATTAAGGTGTACATGATTGTGCACTGTTACTGACAGAGCAGAAATTTATCACAGTAATGGTATAGGAAGGTGTACATAATGGTACACATGTACTGACAGATTTATCCATACCTGCAAAACTGAAAAACATAGAATTGAAACACTAAACATAGAATTGAACAGGCATTAGCAAAATGTCTTTTTCAATTTTCTTTGGTGTGGATAATTAGTGCCAGGACATGTGTACCATTATGTACACCTTCCTGTGCACTTCAGTTTTCTTACCTGTCTTCATAACTTTCAAACTAACATAATAAAAACACAAAACATAAAATCAAAACATGAACTAGAAGGAATACAAATAAAACATGTGTACAACAATGTACACATTAAGGAAATCCATGTGTACAACAGTGTACACACAGTTGCAGAATCACAGATAAAACATGTGTACAAGTATCTACAGATCAAGCAAATCCATGTGTGCAACAATGTAGACAGATAAACATGTGTACAAGGGAAGATGTACACATCAAAGAAAATTAATGAATGAAACACTTAACATAAAACTCACCGTATCGCATCGAGAAGGGCAAAAGCAGGCAACTTTTTGAACTCAAGAATCCAGTTGTTGAACGACTCAGAAAGAGTTGAAGAGTGAGCACTATATCTGCATACAGGGAAAAATGCATTTGCCCATTTATCCTTTGGAATAGTCCTGATATAGTTAGCAACATGTCCACATCTAATTGCATGCATGCCCCGCAAAGCTTCTTCAAAGTTAGCTGATGTGTAAGAGTAAGCAGCTTTGTAAAATAAATCAATAACAGCCTTCGAATTCGCATCACCTGATCCAATGGGGAGATTGCACTTGATGTGGTAAAAGCAATAGCTGTGATATGAATTAGGAAATACTTTTGGAATGCCCTGCAAAAGTCCTTCTCCACGATCACTAAGGAAAACAATCTGACGACCATCGGCAACTTCTTTAAGATTCTCCAGAAACCAAAACCAGTTTTCCTTGTTTTCAGAAGAAACAAGAGCAAAAGAAAATGGGTAAAAACCATTGTTTCCATTGATACATGTTGCATCCATCAAAGTACCCCTGTATCTACCAATAAGAAAAGTAGCGTCCAAGTAAATCATGGGCCTGAGATACCTATAGCTATGCTTGCAAGCACCGAAACAAATGAAAATTCTCTGAAATCTTCTGGTTCCATGATCAACTTCAAACTTCACATAGCTATCGGGATTAGTTTCTTCAATTGCTTTGACATACCAAGTTAAATCGCTATACGACTTCTCGTCATCACCAAATTGTTCTTCAAATACGGCTTCTTTCCCTCTACGGGCACGGTGATACTTAATATTGGACCCATAAGTCTTCTTAAAAAGTGACATGATCTGTTTGGGTTTTAAACTAGGATCACCCTGTATATTGTCAGCGATCAAATGCTTGACTAACTTGGTTGTCACTGCAGGACTCTTCAACCTCAAACCAACACCACAGCTACAAAAAAATAATTAAAGCTGGAATAAGTAATGTGCACCACAATGTACACCTAATAAGATCTCAAAACCAACACCACATATGCAAAAAGAAAACACAGACCAAGCAAGAATATGTAATTTAATCCACAATGTGCCACCTAAAAAGCCTACAACAAGTAATGTGCACCACAATGTATACCTAAAACAATTCTACATATAAAAGCATAAAAAAAAAGAATTCGTAATGTGGACTAGTATGAACACCACTAACCTGTGAATAACATTAGAATCTTTTAGCACGAACTGAGAAATGTCACCATTCACAGGCCCAAAGTGAATCCTCCAACCACAACTATCTTCTTGGCACTTTGCAGTAAAACGAGTTTTTTCATTTTTAAGAATACTAATCTTGTGACCAGTAGCCATCTTGTACTTATCAACAGCAATTCTAACAGCTTTAACACCACCCATAAATTCTCTACCAACTTTGTCAAAAACATAAATCCATTCTTTAGAAATCAGAGGCTTGGCCTGGTCTGCATCATGATCTACCACCCTTACCATCTTAGGACTTTCAGTTATACAAGAATTTGAAGTACTAGAACCAGAACTAGTGCTACAACCAGACTTAGAACGAGAAGTATGATTCCGAATCACGTCAACATTTAAATAGAAATCTTCATTCTTAATAAGAATAACAAGAGAAACTAAACCTTGCAGTTGTATATTACCTTGTACAAAAACTAATTGATCATTATCCAAATAGCTGAAACGTATACTCCCAGGAGACAAAGACCTCCAATGCTTGCATGCAAAATGCTTCAATTCATCTACGGTTGTCGAAGTATTAACAGGAAAAGCAGCAGAATGCTCACCATGATTCAAAACAGAATGGATAACCTTCTCAGACATATTTGATACCCCTACATATTAAAAAAGAAATGATAATAAACATTTGAAGCTTCAAATCACAATTTCAGATTTGAATAACCTAAAACTTAAATAGTGTATAGGAAAGTACACATTTAATAGAAGCCAAAACATCAGATAACAGTAAAACTAAATCAAATACTCCATCGATTAAGCTTAAAAATCTTACTGGAACACATAATTGAATAAATCAGAAGCCTACGATCTAATATCAGTTTGATTTCATATCATGCATCATAAAACTAAAATCATCATCAAACAATAGTAAACAAAAATCGTTTCACGAGAATCAAAAGCTAATATATAACAAATATCAAATCAAGATCATACAAACAATAAGATGTAACAGATCGAATTCATATCATCAACTCATAAACTTAGAAAAACTAAAAATCAGAAACAAACATAAAAAATTAGATGTAATAGATCGTACAACTAAAAGAAAACTAATCTTAGGTTGAATTCTGCTGCAGAAACAATCAAATCTAACCTAACCTCTATGAATCTGTTAAATCACCTCCGAAATCTATATCTGGATCGATCTATCTCTCAATCTGTCGTGAATTCAAATCTGAGATGAAATAAATCGATTTCAGAAGACTTTCAAAGTAACCTGGAGTTGAATTATGATGAAGAAATGATTAAATCCTCTCTCAAACTGTTAAATCGCCTCCCAAAATTCATCTCTGACCTGCTCCCTGTTTTGAATTCATGTTTGAGATCCAAAAAATTCGATTTCAAAACACGCTGTATATATATAGAATCGGTTCAAGGGTAATTAGGGTATATTGAAAATTCAGAAAATCGGGACTCGTCTTGCTTTTGGACTAACTCGTCCATGTTTGGACTAAATTGTAGTAAGCGGGGTTTATTTGGACTAGAGAGTACTAGGCTTCAGAGGAGTGGACTAAAGCGTCCAAAGCCCACTAACTTTGGGACTAAACGTCAATTTCTAGTTGTTGTAGATCCAAAGTTCACTATGGATTTAAGGCAACGAGCTACGTACAAAATCACATTTTTATTTTCAACTCCTGTTTTTCTTTCAACTCCTGTAGTGCCAATACGCGTAAGCTGTCAAATCAAAATAGTAAAAACAGATGAACGACTACATATAAGCCCTAAAATAAACGGGCTAAATCTCTCTCTAAGCCTTATAAATAGAATAGTTATACTCCCTCCATTACATCATCTGTGTAATGAAAGAAAAATAACACAAACCCTAAACTATATCAACAGCGGCGGCAAGCAAACAGATCTGGTTTCATGTTTTTCTTCTTCATGATCCATCATCAATGGAAACAAAAACATCAAATACATGTCCATAATCAGCACAACGATTTTTCCTCTCAAACAAAAACTATCTAGTTGTTGCAAGTCTCTTTAACATGTTTAGGTTGTGTTGCACTGTGAGTAAATCTGGGATTTTTAACATCTTACTCCTAGGCCTGTCAATATATATCCGATATCCGGAATCCGTTTCCGATTATTCGAGATCCTATAGGAATTTATCCGTTGTATCGGATATTGGATACGGATATTTATCGGATATTTCTTCCTTAACCTATCGATATCGAATTAGGCTCCATTCGTTTCGTTAATATCCGATATCCGATAGAATTAGGGATATACTTGTAATTTTTCCATTGACAGGCCTATGACTATGAGTGATTATCAGTCGAGTAAACCGACCCATTTCCTTTTCTTTTTTTCCTCTTCTCTTCTCAGTTCTCAGTCCGTCAGTCTCTGTCTCTCGATCACTCTCTCGATCAATCACTCACTCAGTTGTTTATCAATCACTCACCCGCTCAATTAGGTACTGATTCTCTTCTATTTTCGTGTTTGATTTTTGTGTTCGATTGTCATGAAATTAGGGTTTCTGTCTTGCAATAAAAATTAGGGTTTGATATGACTTACATGTATGGATGAAATTAGAGAAAGATTTGAGATGGGTTTAACTTAAATAAGAATATGAGGCATTGAGGTTGAAGAATAACTCAATATTGATAGTTATTAGTTTAAGGTTTGACTGAATTGATCTATTTTTGAGATGGTTTATAAGGTGGTTTGATTGAATTGATCTGTTTACACTTGCAGTATTCTGTTTTACTTTCTTTATGTGAAGAATCTGATTTCTATCTTTTGGGTGTTAAACAGAAGTTAATTTTGACATTGGATTTACATGACAACAAAGACAAGCAAAAGGCTCTGAAGAAGGTTTCTACTCTATCAGGTATCATAATAAGTTGTTATTCTCTTGGAATTATGATTCTGAATCTCTGATATAGGCAAGTTAGGTTGTAACTTAAATTGAAATCGAAGCTGGTTGGTAAAAAATGTTCTTGAACTGTATTGTATTTGATCTTAATTACTCAGTTTGAGATGAATGCTTTTTAGTATTTACTGTTGATAGTTATGAATGCTTTTTTCATTTCTTTGGTAACTTACTCCGTGTTTAGTTTTAATATAGGCAATTGCAAAAATGTTTAAAAACCCAGCCAAGGGAAAGACAGTTGCAACCTCAAAGTCAACCTCTTTTCCTCAATCTCAATCAAATGACATCATTTCTATGGATGGTTCACAATCACAAAGTGAAAGTGTTCAAGCTTCAGCAATTGGCTCAACACATGGTACTAGTGACACTAGGACATTACCAGAACCAGAAGAGAACCCAGCTGATGATACCATGCCAGGCTCTAATAAAGATGATGAAAATAGAGAAGCTGATGAGGATCCATTGGTAACTTCTCTGAAGAAAAGACTTAGAACAACAAGGTCACCTGTGTGGGATGAATTTGAAAGGGATGTTGAAGTAAGACGCAACAAAAAACATGTGAGGGAAGCTGTTGTACTAGGTACATGCAATCATTGCAAGAAGGTAATTGATGCTGGTAGTCAGACTGGTACTACCAGGTTGTCTAATCATCTAAAGACTTGACGAGAGAGACCACAGAACAAGGCTGGACAACAACAAATTACTGCTTCACTGAAAACAACAGGTAACAAAGCTGTAAAATTAGCTAATTACAAGTATGATCCTGCAGTTTCTAGGGAATATATGGATAAAATGATTTCTAAGCATGATTACCCTTTAAACATGGCTCAACATTTTTACTTTAGAATGTTTTGCAAATCCTTGAACCCTGCTGCTAAGATCATGTGTAGAAATACAACTAGAAGTGATGTGATGACGTTTTTTCATGAAGAGAAACAAGAATTTCAACTAGCATTGGATAATTTGACTTCTAGATGTAGTCTTACAATTGATATGTGGACTTCTAAGCATACTAAAGATGGATATTGTTGTGTAACATGCTACTTCATAGATGATGAATGGAACTTGGTGAAGAAAACATTAGCTTATATTTTAGTGCCATCACCACACACAGGAGATGTTCTCACAGAATGTATTAAAACTTGCACTCTTGAATGGAACATAGATAGGAAATTCCTTGCTTTAACTGCTGATAATGTTGCTGCCAATGGTGTGATGATGAGAAACTTGATTAGGTGGCTAGAGAGTAAGGATTGGCTAGTTCTTGATGGTAAATTGCTTCACATGAGGTGTGCCAACCATATTCTTCATTTGGTTGTCCTAGATGGTATGAAAGTTGCTACTAAGTTTGTGCAAAAAATTAGAGATTGTGTTAAGTATGTTAAATCTTCACAAGCTAGGAAGGAGAGATTTGAATTGGCTGTGTCACAAGTTAGGTTGTATGGAAAGGCAGTTAGTCTAGACGTGGACACTAGGTGGAACTCAACTTATGTTATGCTTAAAAATGCAATTGAACTGAGAACATGGTTTGAAAGATTATCTGTCCTTGATCCTGAATTCGAGTGTCTACCAAGTGCTGACCAGTGGCAACAAGGGGTAGTTATTTGTGCATGTTTAGAGGTATTTAATGATGTTTCAACCAGGTTTGCAGGGATGAAGTATCCAACTGCAAATCTGTACTATAATGGGGTGTATGAAGTTAACAAGTGCATCAAACAATGGGAATATAGTGATTATGAGTATATATGAGAAATGGGGTTGAAGATGAGGGAAAAGTTCGATGCATATTGGCTTGACAGTAATTTGGTTATGAGCATTGGAGTTGTGTTAGATCCAAGATACAAGGTAAGATGGGTAGAGTTTCGTTATAAGAAGATGTATGGATCCAGTGGCTATGCAGTGGAGTATAACAAATTCAAAACACAATTGACAGCTCTTTTAATGCATATGACTCACAAAACTCAAACGAAGATGAACACTATTTTGGCGCTCGCAGCTCTGTCTCTAGCTCAAGTATGATGGATTCAGGCAATCTAGATGAGGTACATGATTCTGATTATGATGAGTTTATGATGGAAAACATGGAAGTTGAGGTGCATAAATCTGAGTTGGACAAGTACTTAGAAGAACCAATGCTTAGCAAAGGCTCACCAAAAGATGAGTTATTGTTTGAAATCTTGAGTTGGTGGAAGCTAAATGCACCTAAGTACCCAACTCTTGCAAAGATGGCAAGAGATGTCTTGGCTATCCCAGTCACCAGTGTGGCATCCGAATCAATGTTCAGTGCAGGTGGTAGAGTGCGTACAACACACAGAGCTTCATTAGATCCAGAGCTTGTTGAAGCATTGTTGTGCTTAAGCGATTGGTTGCCAGATTTCTTTGATGAAGGTAACACTTCTTCCTCTTTTTTTTGCTTAAACTCAGTGCATCTTTCATTTGTTATTCTTCCTAGTTTCTATTATTACTACTTATAGATGTAGTTGTATATCTTATCAAAATAGAATAAATGTTGACTTGTTATAGTGCAGATATGGAAATCGAAGAAGACTGAAGACAAGAGAGTTGGAGACTGGACAGGCCTACTTATCATACTTAGTGTTTCGAAGTTTCTTACTTTCTTTAGCATTTGCTTGTGTTTCTTTTCATGTATGTGTGAGTGAGAGACTTAGAGACATAACTATTTAAGAGTAATGTTTTAAGACTGTTTATGTATGAGAAATGAAACTTAAATTTCACCTCTGAAGCTTTACAGGTTTTTGATTTTTTTTTGATCAGAAACGGATATTGTCGGATATTTATCCGATATCCGATAGCTTAACATATCGGAATCGATAACTGATTTTGATATCCTATAGGATATTATCGGATATCGAATATCCGATAGTGCTTAACCTGTCGGATATCGGATTCCTTAATATCCGACGGATATTCTTCCATTGACAGGCGTACTTACTCCTATGAACAAATCAGGGGTTTCTTGGATATTTTTACAGCGATTAGATTCGGTTTTGTTTCCTTTACTCCTTTAGCATCATGAGTAATCATAATGGAGGACAAATTTAGTATGCATCTCTGGCTTGTAATCGTTAATCATAGGTTAATATTCTAGGGGGATAAGTTATGAAAACCCCTCTTTTCAAAAAAAAAATAAAAAAAAATGCAAGTATCATTCAAGAATATATATCCCATGTAATTGTTTGTTTTCCCTATAACGAGAAAGATGTTTTTCGTTTTCACTAGTTTAGCTTAGTAGTAGATCTTCTTGTAATCCAGTATATCTGAGAGTTTGCAACACGAAAATATCTACTTACATTCCCTTTAGTTCTTAATTTAAGGTCAAAATTCACATCCTCAAGTATGCTACTAAGTTGCGTTAGTCAAATAGTACTGCGCTTTCCAGATGTAAAGAACAAGCTTTGCTTCATTTATGAGCCTAATCTGTTAACTCTTCTCTTGACCATATTCATTCATCAACTTCCATATCTAATGTGGGTTCGTTCAGAATTTCATACTATTCTTTGCAAGTGCATAAACTGCAAATGAACAACACACTAAAAATAAAATAAAAAATGTTATTGTTTCTCCATTAGTTTTGGCCACGTTCGCAATTTCGAGTCACCGTGATAGACAATGGCAATTTCAAATCACGATGCATATATGAACCGGTGAGATAATCTTCCACTTCTCTGGGAATGTTGATACATATATAGCTTATCTTGGAATCAAGTCTCTCTTTTTTAATTCCGATGATGGCGACACAAAAAGCTCGGTAGATATGACAAGTAGTTTTGTGTATCGATTGTACCAGGATTGGATTATCAAATTAGAAATCATAAACAAAAAGAAAAATCTTTTGTTGTAGTTCAAGGGGGATAGTAAAGCAAAATCTTGCATGGTAGTTCACTGAATAGAACCGAGACCCTCTAAGGCTGACATAGTGCGATACACTTGCACTAGATATCAAATCAGCTTAAAGATAACCGTAAAGTTTGTGACCTCTGCATTTTCACCATGACAAATTGCCAATCAAAAGAGGGAAGTTATGGGCCCTAAATGAACGATTACAAATTAGCCCTAAGGATAAAATGAACGGGCTGGATCTCTCTCTAAAGAAAAAACACAAAACCTAAACAACAGTGGCCGCAAGAATCTGCTCATGTTCTTTATCATGATCCATGGTCTGTTGAAACAGAAACATCAAATACATGTTGTCCATCATCAACAATAGCACAATGATCTTTCCTCTCAAAAAACTATGATGTTCTTTATCTACGTTTTCACCTGTTTCCGCTGGTTTCTAATAGGAGGCACAGGATCCTTGTTCCTTCGGTGTTTGTTTTACATCTATTGTATATTATCTTGAAACAGTTAGGTTCTTCCTTTTTCCTATCTGGATTTTATTAATTGAAGTACATCTTACTTACACTACACTAAAAATGGAGTTTTGCAATTGGGTCGCAACTGCACTCAGCTGTTGCGAAGGGGGGCGACTTGAATTTTTGCAACGGATATGTAGCTGTTGCGAATTTTGAGTCCCAACTATTTTCGCAACAGTTCTCCGCTGTTGCGACTCAAAAATTTAGCAACAGCTTGGTAGCAGTTGCGAAATTTTTACTATTAGCTGCTAACATCTTGACTAAGTAAGCCAAGACTGACAGAAAAATTGCGGTAAAAATTTAGCAACAGAACTCAGCTGTTGCGAATTATTTGCAACAACCAAAATAAAAGAAGGTCGGTCTTCATTGACCTAGTCAGAATCTTTTCACCCCATTTCTATTTTATCCTGCAACTACCCCATAACCCTGTAACTCTTGTGGTTCAATCAATCAATCAGTCAAATTATCCACCATTAATTAATATTGATATGTTCAACGATACATATTTAAACATAAAAAATATATTACAAAAGAAAGGGAAGGAAACAACTATGTATATTATTTGTGACTACATTTCTTCTAGATTTAAATCAACACTCTTAGTTTAGTTTCATAAGTAAGAGAAGACACGTACAAAGAATATAAGAAACTCGTACTTGTGAATCAGCTGCTTCCTCCTATTGCTTCTTGATTTGCTTCTTTCTCATGGCGGTTTGTTGCATTAGACAGGAAAACAGAATTACACCAATTGCATCTACTTCATCGAAAAACACAATGCAAGCCTTCTTTGAAGAGTCCATCTACAAGAAATGGATGAACCAAGGGCAGTTCAAAAACCCGAAGCAACATTAAAAATCAGAATGAACACCAATTGCATATACTTCAGATAATTACTGATTACTAATAACTGGGAATCTCTAAAGAATATCTGATCTCAATACATGGTGAGTTCAACTCCTTTGCGTTATGAGACAATCCTGCAACACAAATATAATGCATAAGTATTAGATATGGCAAATGCAGAAATGGAGAAATTAAGTAAATAATGCATCTTGATTGAACATGTACATACATTGAAAAGCCGAAAGGTGGTTATTGGCAGTACATGTACATACAAAGACATCAATCTAGAACAGTATACTTCGGTAGAACACTACACTTGGGTAGAAATCTATTTTGTGCAGTGTGGTCTATATCTGTACAGAACAGCTAAAATTATCATTACACTGCATTAACTGAACTTCGTCGTGTAGTTTCCATGACAAATGATGACGATCAAGAAAGAAGTAAGTCGTTTATCACAGTTGAGGTTAGGTGATTTTGGTGTCAAAGTTTCCACTGTGCTCATAAAACTAATGACATGAGACGGAACACTTGAACCTCAGTAACATTTAACTTGAATAATGGGAAAGAACACAGAAAAGTTGATACGAAATTTTATAGCCCAGCAACGAAGTCTACAGAAAGGGAAAGTGTTAGTTAAGTGGCAGTATTCGTATACAGAATGCTCCTTACAAAATGAGATGAAAATTTAAGCGTACCTATAACTTATGTTCAAATTCCTCAAGAGACCAGCGGGTAGCATTACACTCCTGATTCAATTCAAGTTCCCCAGCAGCAGCCTACAAGCAGATTAACCACAAAATTTAGCAGAACATATGCATAAATCCATAAAAGTAATCCCATCTATACAATAATAAAATTCAGTTAAATTAAAATATGACGAGTCAGTTTTTCTCTCTGCGGGTTTCTTTTTCCTTTGTTTCTTCTTCTAAAATAAGACACAGCGATATGAAAATAAACAAAATTTGTAAACTAAAGCATAACAATTTCATACTTTAATTACCTGAAGAACTCAAACATGCATGAGTAAATCTCCTGCACTCCTCCAATTCCAAATCTGTCATCCCGGCAGTCAAAAGAAAGCCAGTTTTAGTTAGAACTGGTATTCTACTATGAATGACAAGCACACAAATAATAGAACCACAATTGTCAGCTACCTGGATACTGTTAAATGAGGTGTTTCCGAGAGATAATCAGCTGCCATTTGACAGCATATCAATACCTATAGTATTAGTACAAAGACCCCTTAGTAAGGGATATGCATCAGTCCCACAACTAAATACCTATAGATATGAAAATTGCAAACAAAATTATCATCTTTTTCGGTTTGTGATCTTTGATGGTAAGAAAAGAAACAATTATGAACACAAATACAACATCAGTGAGCATTACACATCAGTAAGCATTAAGGAAAACAATAAGCATAATTCATACTTCTACTATTAAAGATGAATAACAATGGCTCACAAGAATTATGTCTTATGCATCGTGCATTCAATGGTCATTAACACAAGTCTACCTGTTCATAGTTCTCAGTCCAAGGATGTTCTGTTGAGATTACAGTGAAGTGAACGCCGGCTTGGTTGATTGAATACCCGGGTTTGTCTTTCACATATGTGGGCATCGGAAAATAGGCCTCATAAGTGATAGACGCATTATTGTGTCTAATATGTCTCAATTGTATATATTGTTAGTATTCGATTTTGTATTTATTTTGTTATTTTATGTCTTTGTAGGTATTTTTAGAGAAATAAGCTCTTGCGACGAAATTGGCTCGTAAAGTGGTGTTTTACACCCGAGGATAGAGTACTAAAGGCACCCCAGAAATACACCGGAGGAACCCCGAAAAAGTGTTGAAAACACCCCATAAAAAGTGTCAAAGGCACCCACCAAAATTACTAAAGGCACCCTCAAAATGGATAAGGGCGCCCCTAAGGAAGCCGAGCTGTTAAAGGCACTCGTGTTTTGGATTCAGGGCACCCCTTCTTCTTAATTTGAATTTCTTGTTTTGGCGGGAAAATATTCCCTTTCACTGGCAGAATTTCAATCGGATGTTTGGATGTGATTTAATGAGATTCAATCCCTGAAACTTAGTGGGTAGACGTGATATGACTATAGAAAGCTAGTATTGGTGATTTTATCAATCAAATTTGGGTGTATAACTTGGTTTAATCCAAACAGGGAGTTAGAGGAAAAACATGAGCTTGCACGAGTTGTGAGAAATTTAAACGCGTACTGCACGTGCTTGGAAGACTTAATCGATATCCTGGAGCGTGAAGAAGGTATAGAAGGAAAGAAATACAGCTTCAGATGCGTGAAAATCAAAATCAATGGAAAAAAATGAAAAAAAAATATACCCGAGTAAAAGAAGATTATTTGCAGTTAATGGTGGAGATTCAATGTCGCAATGATGTATAAATAGGTTCCTAGGATCACATAGAAGAGGTGTCGAGAGTTTGGAGGGATGAGAAGGCTTGAGGAGGCGAGAATCAGAGGTTTACAGGCTCTGCTGCTGCTATTTCTGCTGCCGCGGAACTGAAGAACATAAGACGCCCAAAAACAGTCGTAACTGATACAGTGTATGCGACCGTTCAGAACAGTCTCATATGACACAGTAACAACAGCACTTTACAATTATCGTTCTCTGTAACAAAGGTTTGTAACAAATATAATTGTTACAAAACCCGATATTCACCATTTTCTCTCCCATTTCATCATTTGTGAACCATTTTTTAGCATTAATAAAGATTAATTTTGAGCATGTTTCCATGATGATGATGAGTTAATTCTCGCGTAATCAAGGCACGGAGGAAGCTATTGATGCATGAATAATTGGTAACTATTCTATTTTTCTCTAATTTGCATTTTATAATTCACTCAAATCACTGTTTTGCAGAATTTTAATTGTTTGCATAATTTTCTTAATTAGTTGTGATTCAATTAGATAGGTTATACTTTGTTTAGATAATCTATGCTTAAGGAATACAATTAATGTTTGAGAATATGCCTGATTATTTGTGAATTAAGAAATAAGAGATTTTAAAGATAATTAGAGTTTTGGAATTTTTATCATCATTCATTCATGTGTAATAGTGGAATCTAGTGTCTTGGTTATTTTCAATCTTGAAATCAAATTTAGAATTAAATTTTCTCTATTTTTTGTTTAAATAAGTCTAAAATCAATTGCTTTCACAAGTCTCAACGAACCTTTTACTACAACAAAGTTGAAATCACATTAGTAAGCAACTTCACATTCTCCACCAGAATATGGGGTTATATAAACCGATTCGTATTTTATGTAGTCTCTGGTTACGTTCAAGCTCATTAGTTATTTCTCAGTAAGTTGTATTTGGACCTAAATGGTTACTCAGTAAGTTGTAAGTGGATGTGTGAGTACAATTTCCATACCTCTCATGGTAGCCAATTGTTGTCATGTAAGTGAAATGAGAAGTAACTTGCTGGAACAGGCTAAGGAAATAATCCCACTTTACCAGGAAACCAGTAGCATAGCTTATGTCTCCGATATGAAAGACTTGAGTCCACTTCGCCTGATTCTACTTCTTTTCCCATGGCTTCCATCACAAAAAGAGATCCAGGCTACTATGAAAAAAAAATCACCAGAAAATTGATCAAATACATACATGTTTGGCAATACGGGGTCTTTCAAATGAAAAACTACCAACTAGGACTGAGGGGCTAACATTGAAAGAATAGCTAGTTAATCGATCAATCTAGTGGTTATTAGTCATGGTTCACATATGAATTGTTCTTGACACAATAATAAGAGTTAAACAAGTACCATTTCTATTTAATTTTGTATAATTAGCACCTGAATATAGTGCTCAATGGACCCATCTAGAGGGGCCTTTCCTATATCCCCGAAGGCAAGGAATTTATGTTCATCAGAATCCCCTGCAGGTGGAGTCCTGAATTTTGTTCGATTACTCCATCCTGCTGAATCACTGCATATATGGAATTTCAGAATATATATTTGTTTACTAAAGCAAAAAAACTCTTAATCGATGACCCAACTAACCAGAAGACATAGGTTTTACCTGCCATATCTGTAGGAGTAGGTGGTCACAGCTGAATGAATGTAACCATGGTCATGCCATCCAAAATCAATAGCTGGACTTTTTATTGGTGATTCTGTATAGATAGACATTATAGAAGCATTATACAAAGATTTGAAGCATTTTATTCATTTCACTAGATTTCGGTAAGTTACTGTTCAACAAATATTAAAAGACTTACTACACATTTCCTTTTGAGTAAACACATTAGCATCTGATGCATGTGAATTTCCATCCCCATATTGAACCTGTTGAGATTCTTTATCTTCAATTAGCCATGTCAATTTCATCTGCACGACACGAATTTATGTTAATGAAAAGAAGAAAAAAAACATCTAATTAGCGATACAAGTTGTAGGAGATATAGTAAATTTTACCGATGTCCCGGACGAATCAATGTTGGAGAGATGACCATACAAAAGAGAATTTGGATTAGCGAATTTCATAGGGATTGACCTTTTAAAAATGCAAGGTGTCTCGAAGCCTCCAGCAAAAAACACAAATTCGATGTCTTTTCTTATATTAACAACATGGAACGTACCGGATCCACTGCAAGTATGCAATACACATTTACCCGATTCTTCATTTTTGCGAAATAACAATAACAGCCTACCCTCATTGTACAGTAGTAACAACCTCCTTCACTCCTTTCTTCTAAGGGGTGCCACGAAAATAGGCTTGAACTTTAGATCTAACAAGGATGTTTAGGCTTAATTGATGTAATTTACAGACTACAGACCAGTAGTTGTGGATGTAGAAGTTTCAGTGGCATACAAGATTGGAACTTTAGAAGCATGAAACGAATCTCGTCATACCATATTTGCGTGCCTGGATGCAGCAATCACAATGTCTTCTTTACAAATGATGCTTTCAGAAATCACAAGTTAAGCGTATACCCCAAATTAAATGGTAACCAGTGTAAATGTCCACCTGCACAAAACCAATCATAAAAAGTAAAAACAATGTTAAGAACTTCAATATCTCAAAAATGATCAAGCAAGAGAAATCAAGCTAGTAGAAGTAATAGTAGTCCAGCTAAAGGTAATGGGACTTCTTACAACATGTTCTCTATCAAACGGTTTAAGTGAACCAAATGCTTCCTTTTGTACGCTACCTGGCTTCGACGCAAATGTGATTCTTACGGAAAAGTCTTGTTAGTTTAATTAAACAAAAGATTGGTCCGTGAAACACTGAACATAACTGATGATGTTCGAGATCTAACCTTAAGCCTGTAAACAACGTCCACTGAACTCTCAACATCCGCGACCACTCTCTTATGTTTCACCTTAATGCAGGTAGTATAAACATGTTGATCTGATATTATTTCCCGGGTACAAATATAAAACAGGATACACAAGTATAAGCAAAACTAGATGAGTAAATCAAATGTAAGAAAGAAAGACCGGAAGAGTAAAGGAAAAGGAAAGAATAAAATAGTAACAGTTACTTGCACCATAAATGACAACAGTCAAAGATTTATTAGGTCTTGTGTAAACAATGAAGAAGGGTGAAAAGTAAGCAGCTTTTAAGTAATTAAGTGTGTTATCGATTTCAGGTCTCGGATAATCCATACGTACAACCTACACAAACAATCAACTCCACCAGAAACCAGAAACCATAGCCCTTTTCCAGTAGCAAGTACCGGGTCGGGCGGAGATAAATCTCGAAAAGATCTTATCTCCAAAGATGCGGCGAATTTTTTACACCGGATGCCTGCAGGCCTAGACGCAACTTACCCATGGGTAAGAGTCAACTCCACCATCATCAATTAAACAACAGCAACAATCATAATTTACTAATA
The DNA here is from genome assembly GCA_023531105.1 of Papaver atlanticum. Taxonomy (NCBI): domain Eukaryota; kingdom Viridiplantae; phylum Streptophyta; class Magnoliopsida; order Ranunculales; family Papaveraceae; genus Papaver; species Papaver atlanticum. Next base: position 1,026,702 of record JAJJMB010001184.1, on the reverse strand, counting down.
ATTCAATTTGAATCAAATAAAAAATAAAATCAAAATTAAACCTGTAAATTAGGTCCGGCAATCTTCTTCTTGTTTGTGGTAGCTCTATGAAATTGTAAATACCGAGGCAGCATAGAGTTAGTAGTCGCAATAATCTATCTAAAACCAAATCCAAGTACTAGATTATTACTTCTTCTGCTTGTGGTATTTTAGGGGTTTTAATTTCGATAACATGAAAAAGAAATCCCCATGAACACGAATCGATCTTCGAAGTTAAAACCACAAATCACTGAATGGAGGAAACAAAAGAGGAAATTTAGAAACCCTAACTATCAATCTACCAAACCCTAACTATCAAACCCTAACAGAAATAGCATCATTAATCGATTTAAACAAAGAAAGACCAAAAATAACATCATCAAACCCTAGTAATCATCATCCATACCTTACTTGCTTACACGGCGGAAAAGTTTCAATGGCGGGAGAAGTTTTATTCAGAGTTGTTTGCCTGTTTCTGAGAGAGTGAGACAGGACGATTTGTTGAATGAATCGAGGAGGGATATTTTCTCCAAGGATAAGAGGAGTGCGCGGAATTTGCATGCTCGGGAAAAAAGTGTTCGCAGTTGTTTGTTGTCACACGGGTAATTCGCACGACTAAAAGAAAAACAGTTGCGAATAGCAACTGGGACACAAAAGTTGCGAAAGTAGCAATAACATCTGGCTGTTGCGAAGTTTTAGCAACAGAAATTCGCAACTGATAATTCGTAACAGCTACATTTCTGTAACGAATCTGAGTTGCTAAAACCCATATTTGGTGTAGTGTTAGCTAGTCTTTGTTGGGTTATTGAGGAGTTTATGGGAGATTTCTAATAGATAGGCTGTGGATAGAATCAGTAGTGCTTGAGTATTGATAAATTAGAGCAACTCAAGCACTCTGTAAGACTTAGAAAAAATAGAAGAGAAGCTGAACTTTTTAGAACTAGTTTTTAGTGCTTAGATTGATGCAGAAAACGATTACAGGAAAGTGGCATTTAGCCTTACAACTGACCATCTATGGTCTTCTAACTTAGTATGAAAACAAGAAACTATAGATAGTTTGACTGTAGAATGTTTGGCCATCACTCCAAGTAAGCTACAGTAATTACTTGGTGACCAAACTTCTAGAGTTCACACTGTCTATTACTTGGTGACCAAACTTCTAGAGTTCACACAATCTATTACTTGGCGACCAAACTTCTAGAGTTCACACTGTACCTAGATTGTTTACATTTACATTTCAGTAAATTGTAAACTGTAAACTGTTAAAATGCATTACTTTTAACAGTCTTCAAATCTTTATTTGTCAAAGATATTTCCAGTTTGTATGTGAAATGTAAATGTGAAAAAGCATGTTAATGAGAATTCATAGTTTAATTCAAGACTAATTTAAATTTTTATCTGCATTATTATGGCTTGCTTGTTCTCATTTCAATTACATTCAATATGAGATCTACCTTCAATGAAAATGCACAACTGGGTATACACACTTTTACAGCTCGAGTAAATGAAGTGGTCATAATGGGTGAGAAAAATGAGAGTAACCAATTATGTGTATCAAACAAGTTTATGCATGCTCAATAATTCTGTTTCCTGAACACATTGTCTAGGTTCCATAAAGGAATCGGTTTATATGTGGGGTAAGTATAATCGATTCTTCATGCCTTAGAAATGCTGTTTTTCCTGTATGTTTTTCAAGCTACAATCGGATCACAGATGCATCTATATAAACCGATTAGTGTCGGATCACATATGCATCTATATAATCGGTTTATATTTTTCACAAGAAAGACCGATTCCTGGTGGCACAAAAACACTATCGGATTTTACAGACCTTCGAGAAGACCGATTATTTCAAATTATTTCACTTTTTTCAAAAAAAATAGCGGTTAGGGACTTTCTCTATATATAGAGACCTCATCCTTGGACCCCATTTGACCCAAAATTGCTCATTCTATTCCCTCTCACTCCATATACTCCACAACTACTCATTTCATACCTCCACAATGGCATCATTTGATTCAAATGAAGATTTATCCATCACCAAAGCATGGTACGCCGAGACTCGTATTAAAAATCAGTCTTCCGTAAGGGTAGATGCCGAAACCTTTTGGGCAAAGGTATACAACAAATATAGGCAAGAGTTTGGGAATCCTAATGGAAGAAGTGTTCAACAAGTCCATGATAGGCACCTAGTCATCGAAAATGCGATACTTGCTTTTTTAGCTATCCAAAAACGGATTTTGAACGCTAGCCACTTAAGCTACTCCATTGAACAATTTGTTAGTATTTTTGCGGTTTATTTTACGTAATCCAAGTTGTTTGATCTTCCTACTAAACACCACTAACAAAGTAAGTTTGCGTCGTGATTTTGTAGCACGAAGCCGTGAAAGCACGCTACTTGGAGGAAAAGGGGGAAGCATTCGCATTTGATGCAAGCTATTACTTCATGGTATCCAAAATCCCGGAGTATGCCCCGGACTTCATGGAGGGTGGATTGGACTTGGATTCCTCCGACGAAGATTGATGGTTTTAGAAGTTTTTGTGTAGTTTTTGTGGGTAGATCTCTATGTAAACCCTCACAAGACTATAACTCGTCCACTAGGGTCGCCTAGGGTTTTAAAGGCTTGATGCATGTGCTAAATGCATCCTACAATAATGAAATGAATGAAAAAAAATCATATGAAAGACAACAATCTGTTTATATATGTCACATAAAACCCCGATTGGGACAATCGGATTATACATATGCCAACGTCAACCGAATATGGAAGTCCTCTGTTAATTTTGGAAATACCAACCCAGAATCGGTTTACAAGTGCATGAACGTAAACCGATTCTGGGTACTGTTTACTAAAAAAAAATCAAAATTTTTAAGTTGTTTGATGTTTTGAAGAACTCTTTAACATTAGTTGATCTCACATCTAAAACATAATTAAAACCTAATATGATTAATTAATGCTAATTAATCAGGGGTAAAATAGGTACTTAGGTAATTGTTGGATAAGGGGTGGTGTGAAAGTTATTTCTAATGACCTTTTTTGTCATCTAGTAGCATGCCCCAAATAAGTGGCATAGGCCCCAATTTAGCCAGGAAAATTATGTATAAATCACAAAGTAGCGCTTCACTTTCAAGAAGCACAATTGACTGATTTTTACCACATAATCTGGAATTTGCAAACACACAAGAAGGCAAAATTCATGATTATTAGCCAAAACTGTTTGATCTGAAGATTTCTCACAAATTACAACATTAGTCCCCTAATTAAAATCCCAAACATATATATGCAACGATGCAGGTATGAATTAGTTCAAGCTAATCCGAAAGTTGATAGCTTTTAATGAGCTTTCGGACCTTTGGTGATCAACCTCCGATAGTCCACCACATTCATGGAGTTACAGAAGCAAGGAACGGAGAGGACTTGTATACTTAGAAGAAGCTCACACTTGATACAATCTTAATTCTGATTTCATTTTATTTTTCTTCTACTTGTATTGCACTTATAGACGACATGATTTATCCGATACAACAATATTATACTACTGCGGCCTCATTGGTCAATTTCAGTCAATGGTTGACTCAGTTTGCTTTCTGATAATCGACTGAATCCACTACAAACTCTTTAAATTCCCTCAAAAGTGTCTCGAATCATAATCACTGCCGTCCATGACAATCATCTCGGACAGTCCTAACTAATGTACGAGCTGTTAGATCAAAAAATTGGCGGTGGCATTCTTAAGCCTAATCTAAAGGGGCATGTCATGGAGCCTATAAATAGAGCTCTTCTTCTTCTTCTACTACTACTAGCAGATTCAAATGTAACTACGGCGGAGAAACTTTTCAAGAGCTGCAGCATCAAAAATAGATCTCTTCCTTGGAATTTTGGTAGAAGCAACGGCTGATTGTTCTACTACGGAACAACAAATAGGACAATGATTTTTCCTCTCAATGAAACAATTTCTTGTTCATTGAAATTTGTGTAGGCTGTAATCTTTTTCCAGATGTTGGCGAAACTGATGAAAGAGTATGTAATTTTTTTGTAAGTTGGGGAGGAAATGTGGATAGCATACCTTCCTCAACTCAAAGAGCTTGACGTGAGTCATAATTTGTATTTTCATCCCGATCGAACTAGGATGTGATTAGATCAGGATGTTTCAATAGACAAATTGTAATTTTATTGAGTTTTTATTTGTATCTGTGGCGATGTGATTTTCATGGATGGGTAACAACTAACATGTTTAAAGACGATGTGATTTTCTTGAATGATTAACCTTTCATTGCAATTTACATATATACAAATACAGATAGCTTACGGAGGAGAGGTATAAGTCAATCTAATAGGACTGGGTTTTACAGAGATCGTTCCAAAGCTTCAGCATCTCGGAACTGTTTTGAGAAACTAAAAAATGGAAAGAATTGCAAAACAAATATCATGCAGCGAAACCTGGACAGTTCCGAGATGTTGATGAAGTGAACTCCCAAAAAGAAAACAACGATATACTTGTTGCAGGATATGTCTTCTTCTTCATGCTTTTGTATATGTTGCGGATTGCTGCACTTATAATTTTGCAATCTTGCTATGAGTATATTATATGTTTTAGACGACATACTTTTGGTGTCACGTTAGATATAAGTCGTTGCCTTGTTCACAATTATACCAAATGGTTCCTTTCATTACTTATATGTTGTCAAACTAGAACCAGCACCTGTGATGAAAATACTAATTCTCCATATTTTGGTGCCTTTTTGCTATTGTTAGTGATCCATTTTCCATAGTTTTCACTCACACCCACTGTACCAAATTATTGTTTCCACTGTCTAAAGAAAAGGCACCAGAAAGGTATAAGCCAGCCTATAAGGCTGGTGGACTGCTAGGTTTTCCTGCAAACAGTGTTAAAAGAAAGAAATATGGAACATGTTTCCAAAGGTTGGATTGTTGCTGTTTTGTTTTCCTTTTCTCTATTCATCATTCTCTCACGTAGTACCCTTTTGAAATAATTCTCCATTTAAAAGAAGTCTCGCTCACTCGGTGATACCGGTGACCTGAGTTCCAAACTCACTAGCATCAAAATTCTTTACCCATTGCACAACTAGCATATGTGTGTCTCTCGGCTACAGCTCAAAGCTTTTTATTTTATTTTTGAGACATTTTGTGGTGTTGGTTGCAAATAAGCCCTAAAATGAAGGTGCTAGATCTCTCTCTAAACCTTATAAGTAGAATAGTTGTCCTCCTCAATTCTTTTATCCTTTCATCCGTCTATCATCTTTGTAGTGACACAAACACTAAACCTAAAAATCAACATCGGCAGCAAGAAAACAGATCTGGTTTCATGTTCATCTTCTTCTCCATGATCCATCATCATCAATGGAAACAAAAACATCAAATACACGTCCATCATCATCACCAGCACAAAGATTTTTCCTCTCAAATAAAAACTATCGTGTAGATCCATGAGTCTTTTAATTTGTTTACGTTCATTTCGTTAGAAGCAAGATTGCCTTCTCCGTATTGATTTTGATGCTGCTGAGGAGGAATGTTAAATTGGACAGGGTCTTCATTTCTATGAACAAATCTGGGTTTTCTTTGGTCTTTTCACGGTGTCAGATTTAGTTTTTGTGGGTATTAGTTGAACAATTTTAACTATTCTGTTACTCTTTCTTTATTTATTAAAGATCCATCGTTTTCAGCTTGCAAGTTAAAACAGCAGGATTAATTCTTTGAAGTAAAATTTAAGATGTTATTATGGTCTATGAATACTTTCATTTTCTTGCATGTATTATATGTTGCACTGTCAGTAAATCTGGGGTTTAATTGTTTAACATCTCACTCCTATGAATCTGGGTTTCTTGGATATTTGTCCAGCGATCAGTTTTTTTTTTTTTTTTTTTTACGTTATTCGTTAATAGTTTTCAAAAGCATCTAGGGGGATAACTTATGAAAACCCCTCTTTTTGTAAGATAAAATTATCATTCAGGAAAACATATGTTTTGTTTTTGATAATGAGAAAGATGTTTTTCCTTTCCACAAGTTCAGGTTACTTACATCTTAGTAGATCTTCTTTGTAATTTAGTATGTGAGAGTTTGCAACACGAAAAGTATCAAGATTACCAGACATGAGGATGTGTTGAGATTAACTTATGAAGTACTTTTCCGTTCTGTTTTTGGTGCATCTGAGGGATACTTTTAATTGGATAGGGTCTTCACTCGTATGAATAAATATGGGTTTACTTGGATAATAATTTCTGAGATCATATTTTCTTTGTTTTTGTCTTTTTTTCATTTTTTTTTTGGGTTTAGCAGGAGTAATCTTAATGGAAGACAAGTTTAAGCTGTTATTATGCATCTCTGGCTTGTATTCATTATTCATAGGTTAAAAGTGTTCAAAAGCATCCAGAGGGATAAGTTATGAAAATCAAATGCATGTCCATCATCATCTACTGCACAATGATTTTTTCCTTTCATAACCACTATGTTAACATCCATTTCCTTCGCATTTTGTTTGAGAATTTTTCATAGATTCAAAATTTGAAGGTTTGGGGGAAGACAACTGTGGGTTTGTTAGGTGAATTATTGAGGAAGAAAGACTATGAAAGAATTGAGGAAGTTCATATCACTCGAGATGTAATTGTTTGTTTTTCTATTATGACATACTCCCTCCTTTCCTAAATAATAGGTTGGTTTCATGTGTAATTTGTATATGAAACCAGCCTATTATTTCGGAATGGAGGGAGTAGATGTTTATGGTTTCCACTAGTTTAGATATCTTACGTCTTATTAATTCTTAGCTGAAAATATTGCTTTTAGTTCTTAATGTAAGATTAATTTAAATTTTTCTCCGCATTATTATGGCTCGCTTGATCTTGACTTATTTACATCATTAACAATTCAACGTTCCCATTGTAGTGCCCCCCACGATATTTCGTGTTTATCCCGTGGTTACTCCAAACCCCTTACATATCAACCACAACTACTAACGTGTATACATGTCAAACAACAAATTTACATGAATAAACAACTTTCTTTACAAGTTTCACGAGGAGGTTAACTAATAGAATGGAATTCTTAATTTAAACGTGTTGTATCTACTTACTTGATAATATTCAGAGTAGGTATTTCTAGTAATATCCGGTAGAATCTCTAAGGTTGACTCTTTAAATGTATATATACAGAGTTTAATCATCATTATCTTCCCAACAAAAAAAATGGACGCGCAGCAATTATTGAATCTGTTTGATTCAATTTGGTTTTACAATGATACATCAATCACAACACCATCTTTAATTTCATTCAAACCAGAGATTACTCGACTCAAATCATCTCTTCTTCGATCTGTAACTGAAGATTTGACAAGTTTTACTTCTTCTTTTTCTTCTCCTGACTCAGTTCTAAGACCACAGAAATTACAAACAATCAATTCAGGAAAAGAAGCTTCAGAAGAAGAACAGAAACATGGTTCATCATTACCATCATCAGCAGCTGAAACTAGAGAAGCTTCAAATAAATTGATGCTCAAGGGTAAAAGATTTAACAAGATGAAGAGCAATAAAAGTTTATCAGACCTTGAGTTCCAAGAATTAAAAGGGTTCATGGATTTGGGTTTTGTATTTTCTGAAGAAGATAAGAATTCAAGTTTGGTTTCAATAATTCCCGGTTTACAGAGATTAGGAAAGAATGAAAACCTGATTAGAGAAGCACAAGAAGAAGACGGCAAATTAGGCAGAGGTGAGAATAATAATAATAAGTCTGTAAGACCTTACTTGTCTGAAGCTTGGGCTGTGCTAGATAACAAAAGAAAGGAAGAAGAGCTGCTATTAATCAATTGGCAAGTTCCTAAGTTAGACAGTGAAATCGCCATGAAATTTCATCTTAGAAATTGGGCCCATACTGTTGCATCTGCCGTAAGATGACACTAAATTTTAGTCTATTTCATTCTCTTTTGTTTTTTTTGTTGTTGGTGAGGTTGTAAATAGATGTATGTTTTGAAATTCATTCACCCGCCATTTCGGGTCCTCTATACACTTGCTATGAGATTAACGAGTTTCTTTTTAAAAATGAACTGTTAAAAGAAAAGAGTATACAAGTTTTGCACAAGGATGTTTACTTTATGGCTTGTATATGTTGCGGATTGCTGCATTTATGATTTTGCAGTCGTAATCCATGGGCGGCGCTCATCGTCCATCTTGTTCCACTCCAAGCTCAATTCTGAATCGAAATACCTTCAATCTGCTACTAATACTGATTTTATCTTTGGGTCTGAAAATTTTCCATCTCTTAATGGATCTGAAAAGCCAATTGAAAATTTGGGAAGGAAATCAGGAAGACAAAGCTTTATCTCTTGCTTCAAAGATCCTACATCATCTTCATCAACGATTAAACTTGCATTTGAAGAACCGAGAAAAGATGTTGATGAATTTGCATTTTTCTCATCAGGTGAACTGCAACCCCATATAACTTCATGTGAATCTCTTATAGTTGGGTATTTTGTGGGGAATAGGCTTGATTTTAAGTTTGTGAAAGAAAACATAGCCTCTTTGTGGAAAATCAAAGGGGATTTCTCTATGGCTATTCATGGAGAACAAGCTTTCATATTCAAATTCTCTCTTGAAGAAGAAAGAACTAGGGTGTTAGAATTAGGATCAGTGCATATTACCAGTAAGCTATTTCTTATTCGTGCTTGGTCTCCTTTTTTAGAACAACAAGTTGGCTCCATAAGTTCTGTTCCAATTTGGATGATTCTCAATGAAATTGGTTTTTCTAGGATTACAAGTCTTGTAGGAAAACCTATCATGACAGATGCTCCTACTTCGATGAAGACAAGGATGGCATTTGCCAGGGTTTGTGTCGAAATTGATGCCAATTGCACATTTCCGACTAAACTTCCTTTCCAAATTGATGACAAGAAGTATGAGGTAAGGGAAGAATATCCATGGAAACACTTGGTGGAAACAAGAGAGAAGAAGATGATGGCTTAACTATTAGGGTTACTTCACGTATGTGTACACGGAAACACTTGGTGGGCGGTTATTTTTATTTTATTGTTTTTTTTTTCCATTTTTTTTTGTTCAACTTGATAAGCTTGGTGTGCAGTTATCTTTTGCCAAAAAATTTAGGACGATTTCGATGAGGAAAAAGTAACCGTGTAACAAATTGATTTTCCTAACTACTTTTGAGATAATATATTTTTTTTACTTAAAGATTTTTTATTTTTTTTCTCACACATAAAAGTGTTGATAAAAATCATTTATTTATTTTTAAATTTTATTTAATTTGAATTGTATTTACGATGCTAAGACTGATGTTGCAAATAACAATGTTCACACTATGCGACGTACAATACGTCACATATGAATATCTTTTTTGACGTTTTTTTAATGTCGCGAACTAAATGTCAGAAATGCATATGTTTGTTGTTGATTAGAATTCATAATTTAAGACTAATTTGAATTGTTCTCTGCATTATTAGAGCAAATCTTATGGTGGAGGAGTTCCATCTACCATCTTCCACGCCACCTCAACATTTGGAATTGTGGATGGAAGTGCAAGTGTAGTGGTGGAACAACAAAAACGCTAATCAGAATAGCGTTTTACGCTAATTAGAATAGCGCTAAAAAACGCTATTATGAATAGCGCTTGACCACGTCAACGGTCAAACGCTAATAACAATAGCGCTGAAAGCTATTTACAATAGCGTTTTTTGGTTATCTTTACAGAAAAAGACAAGGGCTCTCTTCATCTATCACTACTCCTCTTCTTCTTCTTCTTCTTCTCTACCAAACGAAAAAAAAAAACCCAAATTCCACTCTATTTTTCTTTTTCTCCAACAAGAAGGTCATTGAAGCAGTGAGAAAGAAAGTTGGATCATCAAAGAGTCTGATTTGTTTCCTATCTGTAAACAAAGTAAGCATCTTTATCTAATTTGGGAATGAGGGTTTTAATTTGGAAATTAGGGTTCATTGAGTTCTAAAAAGACGGGAGGAAGAATGTATCTTAGGGCTTTTTCTTTTTCTTTTCTTCTACGTTCTATTCTTTTGTCAACTATTGTGGGATCATGTTTTAGCTTTCAGGGAGCCGTAAAATTATTACCACGGGGAGATTCATTCCACCATTTGTGCAGTGAAAGAAACTGCATAATCCAGCTTGTCCAATGGTTAATGTGTGTGTTCCTATGTGGCAACACAAATCATTTATCCTCTTCCTATTATTTCTAAAAATTATGGGGAAAAAAAACTCATGTCCAATGGTATTGTATTTGACCTCCTCTTTTGATTAAATAGATTAAGATTTTATTAGAGCTATAAATGACCATATTAATGTCAATTTAATTAAGTAAATGATGACTAGGATGAGTTCACATCCTCGATATGAATGTCTAAAACTAGACATTCACCTTGAGGATGTTTAATTCAAAATTAAGCCACATCATCTATAAAAAGGTTGAAGAAGTTAGGGTTGGAGAAGAATTTTAGAGAAAATGGATGTGCATCATGCTTGCAGTTTAACATTTATCCTCACATACATTCTAGTGGAGAAGTTCTAATTTGACCTAATGAAAATTTATCCCTTTACCTAAAAAAATCAATTTACATGTCAGTCACCACTTTGAGAAATAATTCATGGTTGTAGGCCTTCAATGTGTACGAGAAATGAATCATAGCCGTTCGGTCAGCAATTATGACCGGTCACAAAATACATGTGAACGGTTAAATCAAAAGAGTGAAAATAGATGAATCATTACATTTTAGCCCTAAAATAAACAGTCTAGATCTCTTAAGTAGAATAGTTGTCCTCATTCTGTAGTGAAAGAAAAACACAAACCCTAACCCAATAAATCTACACCAAACGAATCTGCTCTCATGTCATTCTTCATGATCCATTATCATCGATGGAAACAAAAACACAAATACATGTCCGTCAACAACATAATGATATTTCCTCTCAAATAAAAATTATACATTTTTCCAATCCAGCATTTCTAGACTATTTTAGTTATCAATAAGAATCGTGTTATCGTTTTTACGTTTTGGTTCTGCAGCTCGGGTGGAGCATAATCCTGGATTTGTTTCTTAACAAGATCCCTCCCATGAAACAAATCTAGATTTATTCCATCAATATTCACGTGATGAGATTCAAAAAAAAATTACAACAACTTTTGAGTTTGTATACAAATTTCACCAGGAGTAATAATCGTAATGGCAAGACTAATTTATGCTGTTATATTGGTTATATTGCATCTCCTTCTCTTGGTTTTTGCTGTTATTGTTCCTGTTGTTGCTGGGTTTTTTTACTAGCAAGAAGATGCAGAGTTCGTGTTGCTGTGGATGATGGGTTTAAATTCGATCGATTAGGGTTTGATAGATTAGGCAGTATATATGAATTGGTAAATTGCAGGAGTCGTCGGAGATAACAGATGGGTGAAGATGTATCTGTAACTCAATTGGAACATGGAAGAGATGATTCTAATGCTTTTGGTTTGATGATGAAGCCAGAGAAGAATTCACATACTAGGATTTGATTTGAATTAGAAATTTAGAATAGTCTCATAGATTTTGTTATCTCTTGATTTTGTTGAATACACATAAAAGTGTGAATTTCATTGTGATTCAATACTTGATCAAAATTATCTCTTAAATTGATTACTCACTGTAATGGATTTGGGATTTTGGACATTTTTTATTTGAGATGGAGACATAACTGCAGTGGGCAAAAATATGGTACCGCTCTTACAGGTCCAGGTACCAGTCAACACCAGGTATGCGGACCGGTTTCATAAGAAAATCGGGCCGTACCGGACCATGTGCAACGTTAGCCATTTGTGATGGCCTCCCTTAATCTATATATTTTTTCCGATTAAAAAAATTTATATACCTTCGTGTTTCATCACAAAAAAAAAAAAAAAAAAAAAAAAAAAAAAATTATATCGTTGCATGTGAGATGGGGATGAAAGTCAACAATGTGTACACAAACAGCCATGTGGGAACATGTTCTTCCTGTTTTTTTTTTCTAATCAAGTCAAATTTCAGGGAAATACATGCCCACATGCACCATCCTATTTGTTTATTAGAATCGTTTTTCGTGCTTCCAAGAAAAAAAATAATCTCTGATGGCCAGCCCAAACAATGTTTTAATTAATATAAAATCGGTAGTATTTCTATCTTAATCTGTATTTTGTTGCCTATAAGTAGATGTTACTTTTAGTACAAGTTCATCATAAGCAAGGAGAGATCAAAGATCAATAATTTTATTCAACTCTGTGATCAATCATGGCCAAGATCAATATTTCCCTTTGGTCCTTCGTTATTTTGATCGCCATGTCATCGTTTCCACCGAGTAAGTGTATACTTGTTATATATTCTTTTACCCTTGATTTATAAATTGATTATATCCATTCAAAACTATTGATACAGTTAGTATTGATTTTTTTTCTATTAAATTGTAAATTAGAAGGTAGATAAATTATCCATTCAAAACTATCGTCAACACCAATTTCTTTGTCGATCATTTTTTTACAGGATGGTGTCTGCCCAGTCCTGCACTATTAACTCAATACAGAAAATAACATATCGAAGCGCCGAGACGGGCAAAAGAGACTGTACATGCTTTTGCATATATGAATTGGTACAGTCTCTTTTGCAGGGTAGAACCCCAATTTGGGAGGCATGGTTGCGGAAATGCCCCGGATTTTAAAACAAAGTTAAAATGCCCCAATCAGTTAACTTTTCCATCCAAGCTAGTTAAGTAGTGAATTTGGCACACATGTGACTTCATACATATGAAAAAAAGACAATAATAACCCTTTAGGGTTAAGGGTTTTAGGGTTCAGAGTTAGGGTTAAGGGTTTCAGGGTTGTGGTTGTGGTGGTGGTGACGGTGGTTGTGGTGGTGGTGATGGTGGTGGTGGCGGCGATGGTGGTGGTTCTGGTGGTGACGATGGTGGTGGCAGCGGCGGTGGTGGTTCTAGTAGTGGTATGGCAATGGTGGCGGTGGTGGAGTTGGTGGCGGTGGTGTTCTTGAGATGGCGGCGCTATTGGTGGTGGTGGTGGAAGTAGCGGTGATGGAGGCGGTGGCGGAGGTAGCGATGATGGAGGCGGTGGAGGTGGCGACGTCGGCGGAGGCGGTGGTGCAGCGATGGTTAAGGTGGTGGTGGTGCCGAAAATATGACACGTGTCGCAATATTAAGGGTTTGTTAATTATAAGAAGAAAATGTCAATTTAATAAAAATTGGGGTTAAAAATTACTTTTCTTCACATGAGGGAGATCAATTTGAGTAAAGTTGATGAAGAAGGGATGCAAATGACAAGCTGTTTTTGCCATGGGGTTTTCTTTTGGATTTGGGGGTTCCTTCTTTGTTTTGCTCCTAGCGAAACTGAAATGATGAAATTGTTGATTATGTTTCCGTTAAGATATTGGAAAGCTTTATTGGGTACATTGCATTGTTTTTCCATGTTATGTTTTTCATGCTTCAGTATGGTCGTTTCAGTAAGTTTTCCTCACAGTTGCAAAATTCTTGTCCAGAAAAATGTGTTTAGACGCAGAGTTTGCTATATAATGTACCAATTCTAAATCCTAGATTGCTAACCAGAAGTGTATACAGTATACAACAGGATGGTAATTTCACCACCTTTGCTTCTTTTGCAAGCTCAGCTCATATACACTAGTTCTAGCAAATTCTAAATTTTAATCGGGCAAACGGTGGTTATAAAATAAAGAATTTTGTACTCATGAAACAGCGGTACCCTTTCCTACATCGATCACCTGATTCCGACCCACTATCTCCATACAGCCCTATCCGATTATAATTCTTGCCTGTGACCTCTCCGTCTTCCTTCATTTTTAAGCAACAGATGGGCTATAATGCTATTGGCGCACTTCAAGTCTTTGGAGAAAAGATTGCAATACCAAAAGTAAATAAAACAATACTCCCTCCGTCCAAAACTAATTAAGCTAATTGGTTTTAAATTTTGTCCCACAAATAATTGAGCTATCTGACTAATAAATGGGATATTTCTTAAACTACCCCTTTACTATAAGAAATATGAATAATTTGATAGTTATGTTTATATTCGTTACGTAGGTGTTTTAAAATGTCGGTGGTATAGTTTAAGAGATAAATTATTTATAAATTTTACTATTTATCATCTATAAGGGTATAATTGTAAAAAATACTTAAACATAATCATTTTTTCCCATTGCCTTAATAATTGTGCAAACTAGAAATAGCTCAATTAATTTGGGACCGAGGGAGTACAATTTATAGAGACATGTCTTTCCTTTAAAAAGAAAACTTAAAAGTAAATATTTGCCATCTGTCGGTACAAAGAACATTGAAGTTTTCCTTCACCGTTCCTGTTTAGGATGAAGAATCATAGATCTGCCGATGAACGAACAATATTCAGCAGAGAATGAATAGTCATCAGCCATTATTTCCACAAAAAAAAAAAAAAAAAAACCACTTGAGACGGTACATCGAGTATATGAGAGGAAAAATCATAGAGGTGTAGTTGTTTTTTGTTTGTTGTTGTCATTATTTGTTAATGGATGAAGAAGAATCATACATCTACAGTGGTTTTTTGGTTTGGGGGGTTATTGTTTGTTTGAGATATAAAAATATGTATGTTAGGGGTTCTTCCTCTCTTCCCGCTAACTCCTACTCTTATATATGAAAATACCTGCCCCTTTAGGGTTTGTGCGGATCGCCCATTTCATTTTTCATTATCAGATGAAACGGATGCTAGGCTAACCCTTATGGTCCTTCAAGGTTCAAACTTAAAACCGTGGCTAAGTTGTGGCTCAAGCATTTGCTTGAACGTGAACTTGGATCAAATCAGATGGGCGCAGAGATGTGAACCATCAAAGTTTTATACCTTTAGTTAATGAACAAATGTAACTCAATTTTATTCATCAAACGTAATCAACTTCCATATCTGGAATGGCTTCATTCAGTAAGCTTTTCATTATCCATTACATAAATACCTGGCTATGCTTAATAAATGAATCAAATTCAACATGAGTTAAACGGTTAACCGGAGTCTCTACCAGACTACCACACAACTAAAAATTCAACATGATCTTTCAACCAACTCTTGGAATTTCCACTCCAATACCACGCAGGGTATAAACATCTATTCGAAGCTTCAACTATTATCCTCGGATTTATCTCAATGGAATTCAGATGTGTTTGGAAACATTCTGAAAAATATAAAATCCCTGAATAATAGGATTGAAAGCATACATAGAACTGGAAAATTTTCCGAAAATTTAGAAAAAATTAGAAATCTCCGAGCTGAGCTAGGAAAATGGTACAAAATAAAAAATGATTACTGCCATCAAATTTCAAGAGATAAATTTTTCAAAGAATACGACCAAAACACAGAGTATTTCTACGCTTCATCTTCCAATAGGAAAAGAATCAATGCTATAAACTCCCTTAGAGAACCATCGGGCCTATGGATTTCAGATAGAGATCAAATCCATACACTCCTAATAAATCACTTCACTCAAATAGGCACCTCGCACAACAACAACTTTGTGGAAGATTTATCAAGCTTTATTGAACCTTGCGTTTCACAGGTGGAAAGTTCTTCCTTAATTATTATACCATCAAAAGAAGAAATTTGGAATAAAATTTCCAATATGAACTAGTGGGGAGCGCCAGGACTAGATGGTTTTCAACCAGGCTTTTTGAAAGCTAACTGGGAAATAATGGGTCCGGATATAATTCATGCGATACAATATTTTTTTAAAACCAGAATCCTAAATCCGGAATTGAATTATTCCTTCATAACACCGATCCCTAAAATAACCACTCCACAAACCCCATCAAACTTCAGACCCATCAGCTTGAGTAATACAATATACAAGATCATATCGAAGATTCTAGCAAACCGACTAAAGCCAATCATAAACAAGGTAATATCCCCAAAGCTATTTGCGTTTCTGCCAGGGAGACAAATCACGAACAACATTATCATCGCACATGAGCTTATCCATTTAATGAAAAACTCTAAAGCCAGAAAAGGTAACTTTGCTTTAAAATTAGATCTGTCAAAAGCTTTTAACCAAGTGGAGTAGAACTTCATCAAATCGGCTCTATCAGCGTTAGGTTTGGAGATGCGTGGGTAAATATAATAATGCAATGCATATCAAATACCTCCTTTTCTATCCTTCTAAATGGTTCTCTGGGTCTGAAATTTACCACATCCATAGGCCTAAGACAGGTGACCCGCTTTCACCATACTTGTTTTTAATTTGCATGGATATACTTTCTAGACTCCTAGAAAAAGAAGTTTCTGAAAAGAAAACTTCGGGCCTTAAAATAAATAAAGATGCCCTGAATATTTCTCATCCTTTCATCGCAGATGACTGCTTTTTATTCACAAAAGCCGATCTAGGTGAGGCAAAAAATCTGTTAGACATCCTATCAAGATTTGGAGAGATTACGGGTCAGATGGTCAACCTCCAGAAATATGGTATATACTTCAGTCCTAGAACTCAAAACATGGGAAAATCATTGGGAGAATTCTAAAAGTTCCCTTGATGACAAAAAGTGATAGATATCTGGGAACCGCACTCTTCTTCGACAAAAATAGAAAATAAAATTTTGAACCTCTGTTACAAAAATACTATGCCACTCTTCAAGGATGGAAATATAAATTGCTCTCTCAAGCTGGTAGAACAGTTCTAATAAAATCCATCCTTCAAGGTTATCCAACTTACCAAATGCTAGTGATAGCTCTTACTAAAGAAACGCTAGATCAAATGGAGAAAACCCAAAGAGATTTTTGGTGGAATAAAGATAAGCCCAAGAAAAGAGGAGGATATATAAAGGCTTGGTTCAGTATCTGCAAGCTTATATCCCAGGGGGTCTTGGAATCAAGAATCCACAAAAGTTTAATGTTGCTCTCCTTACTAAACTACCGAGCCGACTCATCTCAAAGCAAGATTAACATTGGGCTCAACTTCTCAAAGCAAAATATTTCCTAAACTCTCATCCTCTGGAATTCTCTAGATCTTCAAAATTATCTTGGATTTGGACTAGCATAAAAAAAGAACACCCAATTGGGGGATACTTTTTCTAATTGGGGGATATAGGAAAAGGACAAAAATGGGATTTAATGTAAATCAGAGTTACCCCATATCCATGTATTTTAACTAATTCCCAATCTACCCCTCACTAATCATGTTTAGTGGTTAATTATAATTAGCTAAGTTAATAAATTAGTTTGATAATGATTAGTATTAATCACTTCACTTGGGGTGAGAGAATAATGAAAATTTTGAGATAATAGGAATTTGGTTAAAAAATGAGTATTCCCAACTTATAAAATGCCGGCAAAACCAATGCCAATAAATGGATACTCTAAACTTACAATGTCGGATATATCGAGCACGAACCATTTTTCGGCATGGTCTTCATCATTTCCGGCATGGTCTTCATTACTTCCTGCAAGGTCTTCATCACTAATACAATGCCGGCAATGTAAAAAAAATATTCATTTCTGGCATGGTCTTCATCAATTCCGGCATAGTCTTCATCAATTCCGGCATGGTCTTTATCTATTCCGGCATGGTCTTCATCATCTCCGGCATGGTTTTCATCACTTCCGAATGTAAAAGAAAAAAAATCGTTTTCAAAGTGAGGACCCGGCAGAGAAGGAGAAGAGAATTTGAAAGGAAGTGGGGATTATTTAGGTTTGATTTAGATTATTTTTTTTTAAAGGTAGTTTCGTATTTCCGTCCCCAAAAACATCCCTTAGGAGACACTATTGGAGGAGGATAGTAATTTATATCCCCCTATTAAAAAAAGTATCCCCCAATTGCGTGTTTTGAAAAAAGGTTTTGATCTTATCAAAAGTAATTTTATCTCGCAAGTAAAAAATATAGCTTCCACAAAAATTTGGGAAGACAAATGGGTTCCTATTACAGATATCATTCAAAAGTCCGTTAGAATTCAAGATCCGGTTCCACAAAGGGTAAATAAGTTGATCACTCCAGAAGATACTTGGGATCAAGAAAAACTTGATACTTATTTTGTTCTAGAAATAAATGTGAAATTCCTAGCCATTACTCCAAAAAGTCGACAGGAACAAGACAAAATCAGATGGCAACGTCATCCTTCACGAACCTTCTCGGCAAAAAATGTTTATAGCTTTCTCATAAACAAAGACCAAGATAGAAATAGATTAAACTCCTTCCCCTGGCAAAAGATATGGAAAATCTAAGTAATCCCAAGAATCAAATTATTCGTCTAGAAATTAGCTTAAAAAGCCCCATCTCGACCATATGACCACAGGCAATTCAATACGAGCCGAGTCCTACATAACATATGAGCCGTCAGATTAAAATAAATCAGCGGTTGCATGCGCGATTGGGGGATACTAAAACTAATTGGGGGATAGAGGAAAAGGACAAAAACCGGATCCAAATATCAAATCAGGGTCACCCCTTATCTAAGTATTTTACCTAATACCTAATCTACTCCTCACTAATCATGCTTAGTGGTTAATTATAATTAGGAAAAATCTTAAGTATTTTTTAAAAGATTAGTGTGTATTTTTATTTGTATTTGGGTGAGTGAGGTGAGAGTAGAAGGAGGGAAAAAATATTTGAAAGGGAACTTTTTTTGGTGAAAATGGAAGATGATAGTGAAGAGAGAATTGCTGCTGAATCTTTAGCTCAACTACAACAAGGAGCATATCTTGAATCTTCAGCTAATGACAACAACTCACAATCGCAACTCTTGATTGAGACAACACCCTTGAATGATGATTTTTACGAGCATGGAGAGTTTTTTGAAGAATCTACACAAGAAAGTAAACTTGCACAACATACAAGCATCCCCAATACACAGGTAAAGCTGCTAAGAGGTTGAAAATATGATTTTTTTTTCTTTGAATCCACCATTTTTGCAGCTGAAAAAGCTCGTTGCCGGCATGGACGTGGTATGAAAACAATGCCGGAAGTAGCTGTACCGGCATGGTATTCATACTACGGCCATGCCGGCAGCCCGATATCCCCCATTTTGAAACCCAATCTGGCATAGTATTCAACCAAAAAACTATGCCGGTACAAAAGTTACTTTTTACCTACCACGGAATATTCTGCGGAATATGATACCGGCATGGAACCATACTAAGGTTACCATGCCGGTACTGAATGAAAAACATACAGGATGATGTCGTGTCGTTACTCGATTTGTTGAGCAGTTCTTCCTTTCGGGTTCCCATAATCGTGAGTAAATTTGTTACAAATATTCAACCATGTGGAATCCCCCGAACTATTATCCATAGTTGAAGGACGAGTTTCAGCGTACCATGCTTGGGTGATTGCTAAATCTTCCTCGGAATCAAACGATGCCATTTGTTGTATGTGGGAGTGGGTTCTATACTAAGCTATTTATACATTACTCTTCTAGGGTTTAGGGTTTCAAAAGTTAAGAGTCTCAAAGATATATATAAGAACACACGAGTTTTGGGCAATTATCTCTCTTTATATAGAGAAAAACCTCAACGGCTAGTTTTTTTTTAAATCACATGTGCCGGCATTGAAGTTAATATGAACTGATTGGCTTGCACCAAGTTCCGGTATGGATTATCGTTAAATGTCAATGCCGGTACTTGTGAATTTCTTCACAGAGATTGGGCCAAATCTGCAGCTAATACCGGCATTGATTCAACAACAGCGAACAAAGCTGGTACCAGGTTCCGGCAGTGATTATATTTCTGCGATTATGTCGGTACCAGTGAATTTAAAAAAAAAATGGCTAGTTTTTTGAAAAATAAAACCGTTGGAGATTCTTTCTATATAATACCCCCCCATTCCTTTGAAAAAATGTACAAAAAGCACCCACCAAATAACAAAAATCCTTCTCTCAAGATAGCAAGCCTAAAAAAATAGATCAATCAAGCACGGTTCAAGCTTCACAAGCGATGGGAGATTCATCAACAAGCTCTATTTCAAAACCACCATCAATCTCTACCTGCAAAGTAAGTAGATTCAACATTACTAAAATCTTCTCTACTAAGACGTATCATTAATATAATCTTCCCTTACAGAGTCATCATTGCAGCTGTCAAATTTGCAAGTCACCTTATCATCTAGCCATGGACTGTCCTTTTATTTATTCAAAGGATAGAAGATGTGATGGGACACGCCGGTTTTGGATTGCAGAAACTGATGATGCTGAAAATGGAAGAATGTTTCTAAGGTGTTTGAATTACCCAAAGTGCGATGAGTTTCAATGGTTTGACAAAGCTATTGCACTAGCAGAATCAAGATAAAACCACAAGGGCCAATGCAAGCCTATTGATGGGTGTGATGGGTGTTATATAAAGGGAAAGGAATATGTTGAAAGAGAAGATGAACCAATGAAGATGGTCCTTGACACCGAGATTCTAGACGATGTCTTCGAAGATATTTGCGAAAGGCTCAAAGGTTCCGCAATTGTTGAAAAGGGATGGAAATAGATTATGAGATCTTCTTTAACCAAAATTACTCTATTCCATGTTCTTTAGTATGTTTTAATTTAAAGTTTCAAATTCAATGTAATAGATTACTTAGGAATGAAATAAAAGAGCATTCGGAATGGATTTATAATCAATACCGGCATTGTAGTTTTATCCAAACCAATGCCGGTTTTATGGAAAAACTATCAAAGTGTAAGAAAATAAGAATTCCGGCATAGATTCAATAAATACTTCAATGCTGGAACTGTCCAAATTCTATAGAGGAACTTGGACTCTTTCATCCCCTTTTTCCGGTATGGTTTTATAAAAAAACATCAATGCCGGTACAAGTGGCGGCATGGAATTATAATTACTTTTACACGCCGGAAACATTCCCGGCGCTGTAGAACCTAAAAGTTTCAATGCCGGAACCTCTGGTGTAAAGAAATCTTGCAAAGAAAACATTTCACTAGAAATCTAAACATGTTCCACATAAAACAAACCACTGGATTGTGCTTAAATATTCTTAATCCAGGTATCATAAACCAAAAGTAAACTAAACAACTAAAGAGTTGACCATGAGGTACAAACAAAAACAAGTTCGGAATTGTTCAAGACGTAACAACCACCATCCAAATGAAGAAACATAACTAAAGATTTAATCACTTGGTCTTTTGCTTCTTTTGGGCCGCCACATTCCTCGTTTCCCCAAACAAACCTTTTTCTCTTGGGTCTTCATTTTTATCAAGCTTTTCCTCGACTTCCTTCATTTCTTCAAGGGGTAGCACCTCTTCTTCCTCGTACTTGGAACCAAACATCTTTTTCAACTTGCCAAGTCGACGCCGCTAGTTTCATACATCCAACACATAATTAGTATATATATGCTAATATAACATTATGTGTACATTAAACGACTAAGCAGTTAACAATACTTACTAGCAATCCAACGGTCTTATTAAGTTGGGCCATCGTAGGTGGTGACTCTGTAGGAGTTGGAACGGGAGGGTTTTTATGGGGTGGAACTTGGACGTCAACCGGGCGCACGACAAAAGGATGTGACCATTCTAGGTAATCAGACATGTAGTCGGCATCAACTTCATCACCATTTTCCGCAATCTCCCACTTACTAATATCTACCAAATGACGTGGTTCCCTATCCCTACAATGTGTTGGTTCAGGATTAGGGTCATACTCTACCCTCAAATTTTTGGGATTTGAAAGGTACCGAGGAAGGTAAAGAACATAACATTGAAGAGAGGCCGTCTCAAAACTAGATACTTTCTTATATCCAAGTTGCCACATCACACGTAGAGGATCATCCATAACGTATCCCATTGGGTGGAACAATGGTCCATTGTAAAATGCAACGTTAGGATACCTCAAAATTTGGCGGTTTTCTCTAGCCTCCTTGTAAGGGTCGAACACAACCTCTTTGGTAGTCATCGCGTCCAGAGCCAATCTCATATCTTTCAGTCGATGATTGTTATCAGGCTTCGGAATATTGTTGAACTCGTATCTCTTGGCTCTAAGCTCCTCGGGGCTGTCAATGTTTTTGATCTTCAAGAAGGGGTAGTTCTTGAACAATGTTGGGAAGTGTTCATAAGCCCACACCTATACCAATGTGGAATGATGCATATAAGAATCAGTCAATTTTGTTTCTAAGTTCATGATAAGGGTACATGTGAACAATATATATAAGAACATAACTTTAAAAACAAAATTAGAGGCCCTTCTCATCTCCGTCATTGATAGACGCATTTATGTGTCTATTTTCATTTATATTGTGTATATTGTTAGTACCCGTTTTTGTACTTATTTTGGTATTTTATCTCTTTGTAGGTGTTTTTGGAAAAATAAGCTTTTGCGGCGAAATTTGCTCGAAAAGTTGTTAAAGGCACCTGGGAGAACATTTGCTATTCAGACTCTCACTTTGGATAAGGGGTAACCCATTTCCAGGAACCTACTAAACACAGACCGGGACTGGATAGGGGGAGGTCATCTTCTCAAATTCAAAAAGAAATTTGGCGGGAAAATATAAACACATCCCTGGCAGTTTTGGTGATCGTGATTTGGAGGAGTTTGAGGTCGACTACACCTCTGATTTTCATAGGGTAGACTCCTTATGGGTCTATGAATCTAACATGGGTGTTGAAATCGATTAAACTGGGCTCAATCGACGGATTTTTATCTCAACAGCAAATATATGGAAAGTCACGTGTGTGACCGATTTTAGGAAATTTTAGAGAGATTAAAGTGCAATAAACCTTCCCAAAGATTGGAATCTATCTAAGGAAGAGTTTAGAATCAAAAGGAAAGCTCATAAACGCGTAGAAATTCTAAAACAAGAAATAGCCGCAACTTTGCCGTGAAGAGAAAGGAAGAGATTTTGGAGAGATTTAATCGCTCTTTTTGATATAAATAGATTGGTTGGGTCATATAGAAGGGGTGTTGAAAGTTTGGGGACTGGAGGAGGGCTGAGGAGTGAGAAATCAAGACGAACAACAAGCTTCCTGCTGTTGTTTTCTGCTGGTGCAGGGAAGAAGGAGACGAAGAACATTGACCCACACGGAACAGTCGCAAAGAAGTATCGTTCTTCAACAGCAGAAAACAGTTATCGTTTATAAACAGCACTTCATTGTAACGGTGATTTCTGTAACGCCATAAAAGCGTTGCAGATTCACTGTATTATTATTTTCCTTCAATAAAAACACCTTTTGAGCCATGTTTCTATCTTTTGAGCATGTTTTCACCATGAGGAGCTAAACCCCAACACTGGGATGACGGAGGAAGCCCTATTTCACGCATGTGGTAATTCTAATAATTCTTTTATGACTATTTGCATTGATTTTTAATTGATTTATGATTTTTATTGAATGGGTGTGATATTGTTTGATGATGTATGCTTGGTCAATGTATTTTTGATACATCATGCTTTTGATTTACAGTCATTGCTTTTCAAAAATCTACTTTTGGCAAAGAATAAGAGTCCATATTTTTAATATTTGAGTTATAATTGATTGGAATTATTATTTGAATCACATTAATGGAATTTGGTGGAATCCTGAGTCTCAGTGCTTTTTATAATCTCGACCAAAACATTATTTTGATTTTTCTAGTTTTCTTAATTAAGTCTAAAAATTATTCTTCACAAGTCCGAGTTGAACGAATCTTATTACCACTTTTTCTATAACAATTAAAATCACATCAGTCATCAAATGTGCCATTACCACGGTGCCCAAAGAATAGGTAAAGACCTCTTCTAACGGATCCAAGTATTGAAGGTGGCTTGCACTAACCCTTTTGCCACTAGTGTCAGGGAATACCTTAGTACCTAAGATGAATAATACGCAGCGGCTGTATAACGAATTTGGGCAAGGTCCCATCCATCCTTCAAACTTCTTCTTTTTGTGTTTTCAAAGGTCTTCTGAAGGAGCGTCAGCTTGATTGTCTTTGTCCTACTAGCCTTAGATACATATAAGCTTTCCACAGAAGTTTTGTAGTCCCAACCAAATAGCTTGTTAGTCAGAGCGTGCAACTTGGACCATTCTAGGATCGAACAGTTATCTCCATCTGCAATTGATTTGGCGATAACATTCAAGCCTAGAATGTTCTGTGCATCATCAGGGATCAAGGTCATCTCCCAAAACGGGAAGTGCATGGTATCAGTTTCACCATGATACCTTTCGACGAAGCAATTGACTGCCACAGAATCACACTTCACATAATTTTCAACCAAAGCATATAGACCAGAATCCCTTACTATTGTTTGGACCTCTTCACATTCCTTAGACAAATCCCAATGAGATGCGGCTTGGTTTCGGCAAACACACACAACCTTCTTATGATCCTACAATTAGGAGACAATACAATTAAGAGATTTTACATAAATACACAACAATACATATGCACAAGATAAAAAATTCTTACATAGGTTTGATAGATAGTACGAGCCCACGAGTCCTTGTAGCCAAATAACATTTTCGGTTCCGGATTTTCACCCCAAATTCTACCACGAGCAAGGTCAGGTATCATGTCATCAGTATGAGGAAGGTGCGAACCTTTAACTTTAACTTTGCCTTTTCCCTTGCCCTTGCCTTGTGTAAGTTGTTGACTTGGCCCACCAACTTCCTCTACAACTTCGCTTTGGCTTGCTAATTAACTTAGATGAACCTCATTATCTTCCTCCTCACTTTCCTCTTCATCTTTCTTATAGTGATCAACTATTCCAGTAGGTTCACGGATTACAAGTCGACTACGGTTACCACCACTCTCCCAAATTATCCCTCTTGTATCAACCCCCAAACGCTTGTTGCGACCTTGATCTTTCCCTCGAGGAGGCAGAGACTGAGGAGTATCAAGACCGTCCTTATTTCTTTTCTTATTGACAGCATCTTTAGTTTTTCCTTTGTTAGCTTCCTTGGCTCTAGCCCTATATCAAAAGACACACGAAATGAATATAAGACAACTCACTTTTAGTTTTAATACTGGCATAGATTCACGAAAAAAACCCATGCCGGGACCAAAAAACGGAATAGTAATGTAGCAAATACATCAGGCCGGTACATAATTCCGGCATTGAACAATAACTATCGACAATGCCCGTAGTCTTATGTAACTCCTAGGTTGTTCCTGGATACAAAAAGAGCACTACCGGCACCTACGTAAAAATTCAACTCCATGCCGTAACCAGGTACCGGCACAGAATGCAACCTAAAATCAATGCCGGTACTGGTAAAAAATTCCTAGGGTGTTCCTGTATATTTAAAGTGCACTACCGGCATACTCGAATTAATGTAAACCAATGCCATAACACACTACCGGCATCGTATTCAACCTTAATTTAATGCCGGTACAGAACATTCAGTTTCAGGTGATTTTAGCATCAGTACCGGCATTGTATTCATACCAAATTTAACGCCGTAACAAAATACCGGCAATGCCTTCATTCTAGATTGAATATCATAATCCAATATCGGCATTGTATTCATACTAAAATCAATGCCGGTACTCACTGAAACTCAACTGTTTGAGTTAGGGTTCGCGATTCTAACCCAAACCCACTGCTATAAATCGATTCAAACACTTATAAAACAGTTCAAAATCACTTACCTTCTCACAGAAGCCATGTTTACGAGAAGTCTTTGTTCTAATTTTTCCGAGTTCGCTTCTTCTTCTTCTTTTTGCTCTTGAGCAATCAAAGCAAGCCTTTGTTCTAATTTTTGTTTAGCAATCGATTTTGACTTCGATTGGGGAACTGATTTCTTTCTTGGAGGCATGGTTATGGATTCGGTTAGGTTAATCGAAGAAGAAATTTTTGAATCGACGATTAATCGTCGATGAAGAACGATGAAGAAGATGAAGAATTTTTTTTTCAAAAACCTAAACCTAGGTGAGTGCCGGAACAGATGTAGGAGAATGGGGGATATGAATTTGGTTTTTATATTTTAAGTTTTAGGGGAAAGGGTAGTATAGTCATCATTTCATAATGTTTTTTAATTAACCAAAGGGTATTTTAGTATTTTCATACCCAGAAATGACCCCTTAGGAGACACTATTGGTTGGGGGAAGTAATTTATATCCCCCAATTAGTTTTATATCTGAAGGCCTAAAATGAATCTATATCTTGAGCCATTTCCTTAACAAATAAACAAAGTTTAAAACATTTCACGCGTATGAAAAAAGAATCGTAGCCGTCTAATAGATATTTGGGTAAGGTCAATACCTGTGAACCATGAAATCAAAACAGTGAAAACAGATCAACGATTATAGTTTTAGCCCTAAATTGGACGGGTTAGATCTCTCGCAAAGCCTTATAAGTAGAACAGTTGTCCTCCTCAAAGTTTATCCTACCCCTCCTCCTCGATTCCAGTGAAACAAAAACCCTACCTACTTCTAAAAATCAAAAACAGCAGCAAGCAAAATGGAAACAAAAACATCAAATACATGTCCATCAACAACAACAGCACAATGATTTTTCCTCTCAATTAAAAACTATATCGTTTCTGAATCTCCCCTCACAATTTTAAGACTTGTTTCTGTATAAGCAAAATCGCCTTCTCATTTTCCCATCTAGCATTTGATGTTGCTTATGAAGAACGTTTTATGGGACCTTGTGTTCACTCTTATGAACAAATCCGGGATTTCTTTGGTCTTTTTGTGCGTATTACTTTGTACCTCTTTAGCTAGTCTGTTACTCTCTCTTTATCTATTAAAGATCCGGATCCATCCTTTTCAGTTTGTATGTAAAAAGAAGCAGGATTAACCATAATGGAGCTAATTTAAGATGTTATTATGTCGTTATTAAGGTCTATTAATACATTCAGTTACTTGTATGTAATTGTGTTAAACTGTGAGTGAGAACATATTACTGAAAATTATTTCATGAGCATAGGGTTATAAAAAGTGGATTCAGTTCAAAAAATTTGTAAAGCTCCTCACTCTATTATCCCTCTAAAATACTCTCAAATAAAAACTATATTCTTAATATCAGACCCTTGCACCAGTTTTAATTCTTTTCTGAGACTTAAAAATTGTGGTTCTGAAAGTAGTACGATAGAAAGATATTTTTCGTTCCCACCAGTTTTAGTTCTTCTTTATTAAGTTTTGAAAGTTGCACATATCC
Organism: Papaver atlanticum; assembly: GCA_023531105.1. Classification (NCBI taxonomy): domain Eukaryota; kingdom Viridiplantae; phylum Streptophyta; class Magnoliopsida; order Ranunculales; family Papaveraceae; genus Papaver; species Papaver atlanticum. The sequence goes on along the minus strand of JAJJMB010001184.1, from coordinate 999,623 downwards.
TTTTAATTCGTTGGTAAAAATATTGATGTTAGTTGCTAATGAGAATTCATAATTTAAGACTAAATTTAATTTTGGTCTGCGTAATTATGGCTTGCTTGCTCTTGTTTCAATTACAAACATAAAGTAGAAACAACCAAAAGGACCGCCTTACATAAAATATGAGATCTACCTTCACTACTGAAAATGAACTTTTGTTACCTTTTGGATTTAAATCTGAGAGTGGCAATGAGAAAAATGAGAGAAACCAATTGCTTCATCATTATCAGTCTCCCAAATCGTAGCTGTGGTAATAAAATTATGTATGGGTGAGGTAAATGGCCAAACACTGGTCTGGCAATTTGAGGTTGCTAGAACTTGTTGAACCATCTAGTATGCAAAACGCCATATTCACAACAAGATTTTTTTTTTTAATAGCCTTTTTAAAAACGCCAAATTCACCACAAGGTTTCTAAAGGTTTTCATGGCTCTCGAAAGATTAGAGAATTATCCTCATGATCTTTATGCAGCCGCTCACACAAATTCTCTCCGTTGTGTTCTACTGAGATTAAGTTGAAAAGAAAGGAGTTGAGAAATAAATCTTTAGGGCCTTAAAAGTTTCGTTTTAGTTCACTTACTTTGCCAGGCCGGACGGGCTAGCCCAGCTTCCTACTTTTATTGGCACGATATAGAAGAGTCACTGGACGGATGTAGGATGACATGACAAATTTTCAGTCACGAAACTTCTTGTCTTGGGATCTTATATCGTTTGGTCGTTATAGTGGAGGTTAATTCGTGGCTGTACTTCGGTGGAGTGATGGGGGATATTTTGTCAACATTTTCATCTCATGGTTCCAGGCATTAGCTTAGGTTTACATTTATTAAGCATGTGGTACATTTTGGTTGGTTTATCGAGTTTTAATTATCGAAAATAAGTTTTTTTTTTAAATTTCTTCCAAAAATATCGTGTTTATAAATTATTACACAAAAATAGGTTTTATAGACTAATATAGATAAATGTTAGTAATTATTTACGATGATACCATTAAGGTCCTTACTTTTTGTGCATTGTCACGTTTGGGGTGCATAGTCACGTTTTGGATATATTACAGTCAGCTGCCTCGTTGGATGAAATATTGTTTAAACGGTAAGAGGGAACTCATTCCGGAAGCCCCAGCCGTTTCAAACTTCTAAAATTGCTTGGTTGATCAAGCGGATCAGTTGAAGAAAAAGGAGATCAAAATCTCAAGTAATTTGTGTAGAATTATCAAGTTTCTCTGGCTGCCGCTAACCCAATTTGAGGTACGATGCTTTAATACTTGTTGTTTCAAAACTAGGGTTTACTGATTTGTATGATTTTTTACTAGGGTTGGTTGATTTCTTTGTATTTTGAAACTAGGGTTTAAAATATATTTTTTGGCGTTCGAAATCTAGGGTTTATTGAGGTATGGAGATTGATTTACCTTCAATTTTGATTGGTGTTAGAAAACTAGGTCTGCTAACTGTTTGAGAAAATGTCCCAGTAAACTCTGTATTTGAAACTCCACTGTTACTTTAAAGTTCTGGCAAACTCATTTTGATGAACTGCAATTTATACTTGTGTCTTTTTCAATCTTCTCAAGTTGTTCTATGTATGTTAATTGTGTTTGTAGCATTTTCACTCTTTTTCAGTGATTTCATTTTCAATCTTTTTCTGTTTTTGTTTCAATTGATTTTGCCATTGTTGTTGTTAATTGATCTTCTAGTTTTGCTTTTGATGATTTTAGTTTTTAAATGATTATAGAATTACTTTTCTGTTTGATGCATGTGTTGATAAGTGATAGTACCAAGTTGGGTATTCGTTTGTTTCAATTGGATGGTCAGTTCATGGATAATAGTGATGGGAGTTATATTTGAAACTGGACTACCGGAGTACTATCAGGCTTTAGCAAGGAGTGTAGTTTAAATTTACGACTGCCTAATTTTTTTAAAAATGAATAGTGTTGTTGTATGTCGACTATAATGCATTACGTTGTTTTATAACCAGAACTACTATTCTTAATATCATTACTAACCCAAAACTATTGTCATAGGTGCCAAGTTATGGGTATTCTTCGAGAGGTTCCAAGAAATCATAAAGATTCAATGCCAGTGGTGAAGGAAAGGTAAATAGTTGGAAATACTATTATGTTCTATTTGATTAGGGCTACATTATCTAGTTTTATGCTCATACAGTAATGAGTATAATGACTTCTGCATAAATGTTTATCAATGCTACGGTGTTTTGTAGGACGTATATCCACCCCCAAAAATACAGGGATGGTTACGGCAAGATTACGAATTACTCCAGCTTGCCGTCTTTAAAAGAACTACGTGAGAAGTTGGCACCCCATGAGCAAGCTCTTTTCTGAACAACTGCAATTAGGCATCTTCTTGACATACCGATAAAACAAAGATGGTCTGGGGCATTATTTCATTACTTATTGTCTAGGGAGGATGCGTACCATGCTGATCCCGGAGGAAAGGCCGGAGAAAAAGTCGAAGAAACGTGGTTCAGGGTCTGTGACAAGCAATTTGGCTTTGGGAAAGTTTCTAACAAGAAAAGAAGCGTTAAAACTATTTGTGACAACCCTTGTGACAAAGACATTTGCTTTGGGAAGCTCAAGTTTGCTTTGAATTCTGGTCTTATAAAAGAAAGAGAGCGGGAGAGAGAAAAGAAGAGGGACACATAATTGTAAAAGAGAGGCACACCATCTTCTTCCTCCATCACCTAAAACTGGATCTAGAGCTCTACCCAAAAACCCATTAATGGAGATTATTAATGTAATACTCATGTAATTCCAACACTCATAGTGAAGAACCATGGATGTAGATCACATTGATCGAACCATGTAAAAAATCCTTGTGTCCATTTTACATTTTTAGCATTTCATCTTCATTTTCATGTCTAATATGTTTAGATCTATAGAAATTGTTAAGGGGTGTTAGTTGTGGGATTTCCTACAACTACATTTTGGCGCTAGAAGGAGAGGGAAAACGAGTAAAGGATTTATCCTATCTCTTACCTTGTTGGTTCAAGAAGAAATTTAAAGTGAAGATTATCTACTGTTCGTATATTTCTGGATCTACAAAGTTCATTCCAAAATCAAAGTTTCAGTGGAAGATTTTCATGTTCAGGAGAAGGCAAATGTGAAAGAAATTAAGGAAGGGCGAAGATAAGATAAGAGGCAGACGCTGTGGTTTCTGTCATAAGCGAATACTAGCACCGATGGTTCAAGGTGGAGAGAACAAGCAATAGGTCACGCGTTCGAATCCGCCTTCTTGCATATTTTTCTTGTCATTTCCAAGGAAGAATAAAAGGATAAGGGTTAAAAGTTATGTTTTATTTCGCACAGCTGAATTCAGAACAGTTGGTTCAAGGTGCAGAATGTGAGTTTAATCCGCCCTAACGCATAGTTTTCTTCTTTTTTCAAAGGGTGACAATAAGACAATAATTTATGTGTATTATGTATTTCATTCTCCAATAGGAAAAGGCACAAATTGTCAAAAGCGAAGTAAATGAGTTCAGTGTCACGCGTTCAAATCTCCCCCCATACGTGTATTTTGCTACATACTTTTGTTGAACTGCTAAGGGCGGAAATATGAATAATTGTCAAGCGTTGTTTCATTCTTTCGCAAACAATAGGTTGCATAGATGGTTAAGGTCGAGGAGTATGAGCTTAATCCCACCTTGTGCGTATTTTTTATATGTTTTTTCCAAAACAGCTAAGGGCGAATATGAGATAAAGCTATGCGGTCGTTGGATTATGTCGCACAAGAGAGTTGGCACAGTTTGTCCAGTGTGGTACAATGCAAGTGGCAGGTCAAGCGTTCAAGTCTCACCTCTTGCACTTCTTTTTGCTGCGCGACATTTATACCTCTCCCATTTGTTTTTGGTGCGCGGCATTTATATAATTCAAGAGGGCGGTATTTATACATTTCTTTGTTGCGTGGCATTTATACATTTCAAGAGGGAGGCATTTATACTTCTTTGTTGCGCGACATTTATACAATTCAAGAGGGAGGCATTTATACATTTCTTTGCTACGCGACATTTATACATTTCAAGAAAGGAGGAGATGTGTCAAGGCAAGGGATGCATTATCTTGTTCAAGGGCGATAGTTCCGCACAAGCAACCCATATACTTCATGCAATATATTTCTCACGCGAGAATGACAACAACAGCAAATCACATGAAAGCTAAGTACTACTTTCCTTGAACATTTTACTTACAGCAAATAAAAAGTTTTTGGTTTTATTTACTACAATCGCACAATTCAAAGATTTCACAATTACAAAAAACCGAGAAAAATCTCGCATATATCAATTTATTAAAATTTCTCTTGAATATTTGCTTTGTTTCAAATGATATGGTATTTAACATGGAGAGTAGTAGGGGGCAAAATAAAACCTCTTCAACAGGCTAGTAAGACCTCATTAGGATCATTTCCATGGGGGGTATCTATCAAATGAGACGAAACAAGTCCTACAATGGAAATCAAAACAAACTAAAACGATTTGAACTTGCACATAAATGAAATTTTTTGATAAATTTTTTTTTGAATACTAATTTAAATTCTTATTTGCATTGCAGCATACCATAGGGCATGAAACATGGAGTAGTAGCTTCATTTGATTTGTTCGCAATACTTCTTATTCGCATTCAAGGAAGGATACTTCTTATACTTCTTAAAGGATACTTCATACTTCAAATACTTCAAGGAATGATACTTCATACTTCTCAATGCTTCGGAACTTCACAAAAGAATTGGGGCAAGTACGTACTTTTAAGATTAGTATTCTTTCGCGTATTTCCTTCATCAACAAAGATAAAAGACTACTCCAACACCACGCGTCTCGCTCCAAGAACCACACCAACACGGATTTTTTCTTAAAGACCGCTCTTCAAGCAATATTCAAGAAAAAAGAGGCAAAATGCAGATACAGAAAATGGTACTCACCACGTGGCGCTATTCTAGGGTCGAAGCAAGTTAGCAAAATAGGATCGCATACATATTATCTTAGCCAAGTTTCCTTCATTTGTAAGCAAGGTTATATTTATAATTTCCCATCTAGTTTCCCTAGCATATATAAAGAAAGAGAGCAGGAGAGAGAAAAGAAGAGGGACACATAATTGTAAAAGAGAGGTACACCATCTTCTTCCTCCATCACCTAAAACTAGATCTAGAGCTCTTCCCAAAAACCCATTAATGGAGATTCTAAATGTATTACTCATGTAATTCCAATACTCATAGTGAAGAACCATGGATGTAGATCACATTGATCGAACAATGTAAAAAATCCTTGTGTCCATTTTACATTTTTAGCATTTCATCTTCATTTTCATGTCTAATATGTTTGGATCTATAGAAATTGTTAAGGGGTGTTAGTTGTGGGATTTCCTACGACTACAAAAATGGAATTTAAGCAACATTTAGATGAAATTATTTAAGCAGAAAATGCGAAATTAAATAGAAGGAACTGAGAGGCACATTGAAAATTCCGTCTCTTATTAGGAGAGAAACAGAAAATATTACCGGTTACCATTACGGATCCATCCTTTAAAATAAGAACTGGATTCGTTAAGAATCGTAGCCGTCTAATGCGACCCAGTGAAAATTTTACCAAAACGTACTAACGTGACCACGAGTACTGCAATTTTGCCAAATCTCTCTCTAAACCTTCTTTAAAGAAAAATGGATACTTACCTGGTCAGCAATAAAATAGTTGTAGCCGTCAAAGCAAAAAGTAAACACAAATCAACGATCAATATTTAACCCTAACTTGAATGGGGATAGTTCTCTAGGCCTTATAAATCCTAGAAACCATTTGAAGAGATAGAGGATGTGGTGGATAAATCTTCACCAACCAAACCGGTTCTTCGCTAGAACACCCTTCTTCTTCAAGCTCACAAAATCCAAATCCAAATCCAAAGTCTTTTCCAGTAGCAAGTACCGGGTCGACTGGAGAATATCTCCCAAAAATAAACATAGTTTTTACGCAGGCCAGTCAAAGCCTTGCACAACTTGCACCAGGGCAAGCAAAATACTTGAAGCTACCTGCGCCGTGATTGTTTATGGGCCAGGTTGTAAGTAATCACCGTTTCAAGGGATTACGAATTCTCGACCATTAATGCGGATATGCTTACACCCTGTCCCTGTTGCAGAAGCTACAGGGTATTTCCCCTTCACATTCTGCCAACTGCAGCGCTACAGGGGTTTTCCCCCCTTCACCATCTGCAGGGTTGTCTTTACGTGTTCGCTGATTTAGTGGCATAGAAATTGACGCGGAATATAGATAATAAATGGTGGTTTGCTAGAACACCCTTCTTCTTCAAGCTCACAAAATATTCACCAAAAATCTCCTCTAATGGTGGCTGTCCTTTTGCTCCTTTCACTTGTTTTTCTTCACGGCAGCAAGCACCTCTATTTTTCTCGCAGCAGCTTCTTGTTGTCAAGGAAAAGATATTTATACAAATATTTGTTTCCTTTTTCTTAACCTAACTAGGAAGCTCCTAGTTAGCTCCCCCTAATGATTACGGGGATCACCTGGACTGCTAGGTCCATAAGGCGTGAAAACCTAACAATCTCCCTCTCATGACTTATGGCGAGATACCTGTCACCATCGAATCTCCACTGCTGCTGAAACTTACATGCTTGTACTTTGGTAGTGACTTTGTCAACATATCAGAATCGTTTTCATCTGTATAGATCTTCTCTCTTGTTTTCACTAACAAGGATATGAAAATAAAACTCTTCTTCTCTCTCAACGGAGGTTATACTCTCTTCACCAGAGAAACCCTAATGGTGGTTTCACTCTCAATCTTCACCAAGCGCTCTCATGGTGGCTCACTTACTCCCCCAAAAGGAGGTTGCACTCTTTTCCCTTGTTCGACCAAGAGAAGCTTATCTTCTTTACTATAAACTGTTTTCAGCCACGTCATACTAAGACTGTTACACTTGAAATGTGTAACCAATTTCCGTTACAAGCTTTCTGTCACGCTTCTGTCACAAACTGTGACATTTTAGTAGTAGCCTCTGTCACACTTTTATCTAACTATTGCTGCTAATTAGTTAGCAACAGCGTCAGCAAGCAAACAGATCTGGTCCCGGAGCCTAAAAATCAACAGCGTCAGCAAGCAAACAGATCTGGTCCCATGTTGTTCTTCATGATTCATCATCCATGGAAACAAAATATCAAACACATGTCCATCAACAACAGCACAATGATTTTTCCTCTCAAATCAAAAATATGATGTCATTCCATCACGCTGCATCATTTTTAGATTCATTTCTGTATAAGCAAAACCGCCTTCTAGTTTTTCCAGCCCGTTTTTGATGCTGCTGAGGGGAAACTTCTTGTCGTACAGAGTCTTCATTGCGATGAACAAATCTGTTTTTTTTGGTGGTCTCTTTAATCAGATTGAGTTTTTTTCGGTATTAGTAACAGTTTAGCAGCATGAGTAATCATAATGTAAGAAAGACTATGAATGATTTGAAGAAGTATTTATCATTCAAGATGTAATTGTTGGTTTTCTATATTACGAGAGAAATGTTTTTTTTATTTCCCCTAGTCTAGATTACTTCTTATTCCAATGTAGATCTTTTTTTTTGTAATGTATACGAGAGTTGCCGCAAGTCATTTTAATTCGTATCTGAAAATATTGCTTAAGTTCTTAATTTAAGATTATTGGAGGATATTGGGTTGGATTAAAATTCGCATCCTGAAATGTACTACTAAGTTGCATTCATCAAATTGTACTGCACTTCTCAACTACCATATCTGATTTTGACACTTAAATGTACACAAACAGAAAATAGCAATGGGGATGTACAGATATTGTTCGAAAACTACAACATCTAAGAAAACTAAAAATGGAAGGAACTCAAAACAAATATCACGGTATACTTCTGTAGGATGTCTTTTGATGCTTTGTATATGTTGCACTGATTACCGCATTGATAAATCACCAAGTGATAACTAGTTCTGGATAAAAATGAACTCATTGAAAGAAGAGTATAAAAGTTTCGCAGAAGGATGTTCTCTTCACGGCCTATATATGTTGCGGATTGCTGCATTTATGATTTTGCAATCATCGTAATCCATGGTCTTCATCCAGCTTTCTAATTCAATTATAAAGCATGTCTAATCTATACAAAGAAAACCACCAAAACCAATTTTAAGAAACATGTCAGTATTTGGAGAAAAAACTAAAAACGAGTAGCATAAGATGTACCGTTCCGAGTTTGTATCATACTTTAACAAGTATGGACTTTTATGAGTCTACGGAACTAAGATTAGATAATTCAGATTCTTCACCAGGAAAAAGGAAGGTCGCATCATACAATATTAAGATGCTCGAGTGTGTGAACACACTAATTGTTTAGCTGCAAATTGTGTATTCTAGACTACCAATACGTAAGTAGCACCCAGCATTGTCAAATAATAAAGTTAATTACTTGAAATTACTATATAAAAGGAGTAACTCGCAGGCGCAGTGTACATACATAATTGACAATTCAACGTTGACAATTCGAGAACTGCCCCCCACGATGCTTCGTATTTATCCCGTGGTTAGTCCAAACCCCTTACATGTATACATTTCAAACAACAAATTTACATGAATAAACAACTTTCTTTACAAGTTTCACGAGGAGGTTAACTAATAGAATGGAATTCTTAATTTAAACGTGTTCTATCTACTTACTTAATAATATTCAGAGTAGGTATTTCTAGTAATATCCGGTAGAATCTCTAAGGTTGACTCTTTAAATGTATATATACAGAGTTTAATCATCATTATCTTCCCAACAAAAAAAATGGACGCGCAGCAATTATTGAATCTGTTTGATTCAATTTGGTTTTACAATGATACATCAATCACAACACCATCTTTAATTTCATTCAAACCAGAGATTACTCGACTCAAATCATCTCTTCTTCGATCTGTAACTGAAGATTTGACAAGTTCTACTTCTTCTTTTTCTTCTCCTGACTCAGTTCTAAGACCACAGCAATTACAAACAATCAATTCAGGAAAAGAAGCTTCCGAAGAAGAACACAAACATGGTTCATCACCATTATCAGCTGAAACTAGAGAAGCTTCAAATAAATTGATGCTCAAGGGTAAAAGGTTGAACAAGATGAAGAGCAATAAAAGTTTACCAGACCTTGAGTTCGAAGAATTAAAAGGGTTCATGGATTTGGGTTTTGTATTTTCTGAAGAAGATAAGAATTCAAGTTTGGTTTCAATAATTCCCGGTTTACAGAGATTAGGAAAGAATGAAAACCTGATTAGAGAAGCACAAGAAGAAGACGGCAAATTAGGCAGAGGTGAGAATAATAATAATAAGTCTGTAAGACCTTACTTGTCTGAAGCTTGGGCTGTGCTAGATAACAAAAGAAAGGAAGAAGAGCTGCTATTAATCAATTGGCAAGTTCCTAAGTTAGACAGTGAAATCGCCATGAAATTTCATCTTAGAAATTGGGCCCATACTGTTGCATCTGCCGTCAGATGACACTAAATTTTAGTCTATTTCATTCTCTTTTGTTTTTTTTGTTGTTGGTGAGGTTGTAAATAGATGTATGTTTTGAAATTCATTCACCCGGCATTTCGGGTCCTCTATACACTTGCTATGAGATTAACGAGTTTCTTTTTAAAAATGAACTGTTAAAAGAAAAGAGTATACAAGTTTTGCACAAGGATGTTTACTTTATGGCTTGTATATGTTGCGGATTGCTGCATTTATGATTTTGCAGTCGTAATCCATGGTCTTCATCCAGTTTTCAAAGTCCCCAATCTCCTGTACACCAGAATGAAACATAAACCATGTCAGTTTATACAAAGAAAACAACCAAACTGAAGAAACACCCCAATATTTGGGGGAAAACCCTAAAATTGAGTAGCGTACCACGTAAAATGACGAGTTTGTATCATATTTTAACAAGCATTGACTCTTAGTGAGTCAATGGAAAGTGAAAACTAACATTAAATTCTTCATAAGAAAAATGAAGGTCGCATTATACAATATTAGGATGCTTATTGCTTGGGTGTTTGAACACTCTACTTGTTTAGCTGCAAACTTCGTGGATTCATTTACAAAGAATCGAGACCCTATATGGATGCAGGCAGCTAACATGGTGTGCTCTGCTTATGCTACAGACTTCAAACTAGCATAAAGATGGAAAACAGTGGAGAAGTGGTCTCTTCGTCCGAATACTACTTAAGTGCACATCATTCCAACTTGCTCGAAGTAAGAAATGTAGGAGTGTCCCCACTCACCATGTTTGCACCTACCTCTCAACCAACACTAAGCAAACAAGAGGATACAATCCCGATGACACAAGATAGGGGCAATAACCTTAGACGCATGTGATTATCTCATTCCTTGTTTGTCTAGCGCCGGTTCAAACCGGGCATTTCGAGTCCTCTGCAGAGTCCAGATTTGCTATGAGACTAACCAGTTTCTTTTCATAGTAGCACCTCAAATGCACCAGGATTTAAATATTCATACAAATCACAGAAATGGGTATCGTCGTATCGATGGTTTTACAAGAGTTTCAGGTTATTAAGTGTCCAAACACTATTGATATACAATACACAATAAGAATCGAACTTCACATGTTCATTATACAAATACAATCAAACTAAAGCAATTAAGAAAAGAATTGATAATGTGTGTACCTTTAAGGCAGAATTAATAGCATGAGAAGAAGAATTAAGACAACCAGATCAAAATATAACATACCAAAAGCCAAAATTAGAGAAAACCCGAATGACGAGTAGAATACAAATGTACAATCTAAAATAGTGAGATCATGGTCGCTAATTCGCTTTAGCAAGACATGCTGAACTAATTCCACACGAAACGTGTTTACACCTGCCTCTCAAACAATGCGGTGGGTTACAAATTAGATATTGATGACGTTGCATCATAGCATGAATTGTTTAGGAAAAGACATATAAGGACCAATTTCACACCAAACGTTGTTTGCACCAGCCTCTTATACAACACTATGCAAACAAGACGATACAATCCCAAAGAATCTCGCTTGTCTATGTTTTTCCTAGCGCTGGTGCAAAACGGGCTAAAAGATTGCATTTTCTCCTCCTCCATACATGCTAAAATGCACATGCTTTGCAATATTCATCACAAATCACAGTAACAGTTGTCTACGCAAATCAAATTACAATTATTACGTATCCAAACACTATCAACATACAAAATAATCAGTAAATCGAACTTCACATGTTCATTATGCCAATCAAATTAAGCCAATTCAGAACAAAAAATACAAAATAAAAAAAACGGAAATTTAATACTTGGTGTTACCTGTAAGACAGATTTAATAGCATGAGAAGCAGTAAGCCATTGTTCAAACTGGGTATTTCGAGTCCTCTATAGAGTTGCTACGAGACTAAACATTTCTTTTCATAGTAGCACTCAAATGCACCATGTTTACAGTATTCATACATATCACAGAAATGGATATCAATGGTTTGAAAGGGTTTCAGGTTGTTAAGCATGCACACACTGTTGATATACAATACTCTATAAGAATCGAACTTCACATGTTCATTATACAATATTTGAGAACAGAAAAAAACAACAAAATTATCAGAAAATTGATGATGAGTGTACCTTTAAGGCAGAATTAATAGCATGAGAATCAGAATTAAAACAACCAGATAAACACACACACACACACCTAAACCCAAAACTAGAGAAAACACCAAAGATGAGTAAAATAGAAATAAACACTGTTAAATAGTGAGCTTGTATCATCATCGCAAAATTGATTAAGCAAAATGTGTTGAACTATTGAACATTGTTGATTAAGCCAAAACTAGGGAAAACACCTAGATCCACAGACCGTGTTTGCACCTGCCTCTCAAACAACACGGGGGAGTAACAAATAGGATATTAACGAGCTTGTATCATGGTAACTAGATTGTTTTGGCAAAGATATGTAAGGACCGTATTTGCACCTGCCTCTTAAACAACACTATGCAAACAAGAATAAACAATCCCAAAGACATACGGCACGTACAAGGTACAACTGGCAAAGTTGGATACAATCGTACGTGCTTAATCTCACTCTTTGCTTTGCCTAGCACTGGTGAAAAAACTGGGTAGAATGTTGCATTTTCAGACTTCTCCATCAATGAACTAAAATGTACTACCAAGATTGCAATACAAATCACAAATCTACGCAATGTGTGTCAATAATAATCAACTTAAGATGTACTAGTATTATGTATTCAAACACTATCGGTATACAAAATATTCACCAATCAAATTAAGCAATTGAGAACAAAAAATGAAAATAATTTTCGGAAATTTCATAATTGGAGTTACCTTTAAAGCAGAATTGACAGCATGAGAAGCTGAAAGCCATTGATCAGTTTGTTTAGTAAACCTTATAGTTGTCGCTGTTAATGCCCTAATTTCATTCTCAATTCGTTTCTGATTTACATATGTTTCTTGTACTCCACCATTCACAGTTTCAACTAATAAATCAGAAACCCGAATTGCACTCTTCAATGCATCCTTCTTCACCTTATCTAAAAACAAAAAAGATTAAAATTTGTTTTCTAGGGTTCTTGATTAAGAAAAAAATACCCAAAAGTGGAAAAAAAAATCAACAAATTTACCTGCTTGTTCACGGGTTTTGATGGTGGTGAGGTTATGATCATGGATTAGTTGTATTAATGAAAATTCTAAGCCCCCACCTCCGATGGTTTTTGAAGATTTGATGAGTTTTTCTTTCTCCATTTTGAAGATCGGATTTTGTTTCTGTTCCACTGAAACAGAGAAGGAAAAAGTAGAGAGCTGACTCTCTTTCTAATTTGGGCCTCGGAAGTTTGTTAGCACATTTATTTTATTGGGCCGTACGGTCCAGGCCTGATCACTTGATATCTAAGTATCAGATTTTTGGATCACAGATTAATGGATTTTTTTTGATGAGATCACAGATTAAAGAATTTGGTGCTGATGAGATCACATTTAACTGCCATATTTTTTGATCATTGTGGTAAATTTCAGGTCATGCCATGGTTACATTTTGGTAGAGTTACGAGGGAGATTCTGTTGCTAATTTTATTTTATTTTTGGATCACAGTGTAAAATATAAGTCATCGACAGATTATGGTTCACCTGACAGATTTTGGGTAACATGAGAGTTGCATACCAGGCAGAAATCATATTGAAAAGTTGTAGTACAAAATCAACCAATTATGCTACTCTATCAGGAAAATATTACATGTAGGCTCATAGTACAGAGATTTTCCTTTGCTCAAATATCCTAGAACAAGAAAGAAATTGCATATCTTTAACATACGCAAAAGGAAAGAGGGAAACAAAACAAAAAAAAACTCCCAATGCCTCAGGCTAGGAGGACAACAACTTGTGAGGGTTGCATGAAGATCTCTAGCGACTACAAATACCATTTAAGCTTCATCTTTCTCCAAGTCAGCTGAGTCAGTGCTTAACTTCTTGGTTTCCTTTTCGAGACTCTTCTGATACCATGTTTCCTTCACTCGATCATGGAGACTCTTATAAACCCTAGGTGCGTTATTACGATCAAGGAGACTCTTCTGAGCCTCGCGTCCATGCGATCCATGGGTATACTAAAGGTTCATCAGCGTATACTTCGATTATAGGTCGTTTATGGATGAACATGCAACCCATAACCGATGATGTACTCGGTTGTATTACCACATGGCACCAATGTGAGTATCCCAGGTTTGAACATAACAACGTCAGATACATGTCCAGGGAAAATACTCATCTGGCCTTTTTTTGCTGGTACTATGACATGCTCAATCTGACATATAAAGGAAAATAGTTAAGATGTCAGGATCACGTTTGAAAGCATTTTTTGGATGATGTGGGTTCTATGTCTAATTGTATTGATCAAATCATTAAGTGGTGGAGAACTCGTATTACTCATCCATTTGGGATGTTTTGTGGCCAGTCATTCCTGCCTCTATTTGCAGGTCAATTTGGAAATGTCGTAATAACATCATTTTCGAACATGGTTCTGGGAACATTAAAGATACCATTTAACAAGTCAAAGTGCAAGCTTATTCTTGGACAAGAAATGCATGGAAGTTAAGGAATACTAATTTGGATTATATAATGGGGAATTGAAATAATGTTTTTGTTAGGGGTGAGCAATGGACGGACGGTTGCGGATTAGGGGTCATCCGCGTCCAATCCGTCAAAGTTGCGGATATGGAAAATCAAACCGTGACCGGCCCAATCACTCGCGGATTTCACATCCGCGGATCAGCGGTTGATACGGGCCGGATGCGGATAAACCGCGGTTTTAGTGGTGAGACAGAACCGTCTGCCATACTTTCTAAAATCAGCCTTCAATCTGTGGTACTCATTCAAATACATCTTCATGCAGTCTCTAGCTTCAGTAAAACGAGAAGGAACTTTAAACCTAGGTTCTAGTTGATGACAAAATTCTAAGAAGCCTTCACGCTGTACAGCAATAAAAGGTAATTCATCTTTGATGACCATTCTGGTAAGGGAAGCTCTGCATGCATCTTGGTCAAAAGAGTGAGTCACAACAGAATGAGTCTCACCATCATCACTTACTTGAAAGTTTAACTGTTGCTGTCCAGGTGGAGTGAATTGAGGACACTTTCTTTTCTTTATATGATTGTTCATATTTGTTGTTCCATGAGAGTTAGAACCCCTGTAGTGTCTTTACCCCATGAAAATCTCTGCTTGCAATGCTTGCACTCAACTTTAGGTGGATTAAGATCAAGATGCTTATCAAAATGTTGCCAACAATCTGATTGCTTCTTACCAGAAGCTTTAGGAGGCTTTGAAACTTCAACCTCAGGTGTAGCTGTCACTGTGGCTATAGCTATGCTCTCGACAGTTGCGGGGGTAGCTGTACCAATGCTCTCATCAGGATTGTTAATAGGAATAGAAGGTCCCTTAGTACTTGAAGCCATCTACAAACAAATTGAACACAACAAAATGAACACATTAGGTAAATGAACACAGCAAGGACAACATATTATTATCCAAACTGACAAAAAGGAAAGATGCAAATTACCCTGGCTAACACTGATTTCATATTAGTATCCAGAAAAAACAACCATCAATATACATACATAGACATCACACATATTAATAAGTGAGTTCATATAAGTTCTCACCTCTATTCGCAACTCCAACCTTAATCTCTGAGGTCCGCCTATCGAATCCAAAGCCACCTTAATAATGTAGAAGTTGAGTTAGAAAATAGAACAATTTAACCCAAACTCAATACACAACAAACTAATAGTTGCAGTTCCCTGCCTAATTAAAAATTCATAGCACTTGATATCAATCTGTAATTTGTTGATCAGAGAGTTATACTTTTCAAATAGATACCCTACTCCAGTTCATCAACTAATTCCTAAAATTAAACTACAGTACCCCTAACAGCATGATAAGAGTTCTACAATAATATTGCTTGTTTTCAATTCAACAATTTTCTTATGAAATCTAAGGTGATTCACAGACTGGTAGAATCAGCACCTCCATCTTTATTTCAAGTTCCAATCCTACCGTGATTCAAAGCTACAAAGAATTGAAATCAATATCTAATGACCCCTAGGTTTTACAGATACAAAATTAGATGGAAACAGAAGTAGTAGAATTGTTCAATAAACCATTATACTCAAATCAATTAGCTGAAACAAGAGTAGTTAAGGTAGAAATCATACCTTCAATCTCAAACGAAGGACACCAAGAAAAAAACAACCTTACAGGCTTTCACTGAGTTACGAGATTGGAAGCGACTAGAGAGAAAAGAGAAAACAATAGCCATGTTTATATATAATACCTCTAACTTCCCATATTATCCCTAATAATTCTATTAAATCCCCTTACTATCCATGGTGCTAGTGAATTCGCGGTTTTCAATACTCAACCGCACCCAAACCGCTAAAATGTGCGGATTTGAGAATCCCACCAGTGTCCGGCCCGTACGTCTTGCGGTTTGGGTGAAATCCGCAATTTTGCGGACGGATATGGGTGAAATCCGTGGTTCCGGTTTTTATGCTCACCCTTAGTTTTTGTAAATTAGATCCTTTGTCGTGGGTTTTCAGCTTGTTTGAGTGGGTTTTCACCTTTGGGTTTGTTTGTTGTGGGTCTTTAGCATGTAAATCTTGTTGTTGGGTTTGTATGCTCTTCGGGCTCTTCCTTACTTCGTGTAAGTTTTCAATATACAAGATTTGTGCCCGTGCTACGCAGCGGGAATATTTTTTCTTTTAACTTGGTGTCTTTTAACTTGGTGTGCCCGGGGCTTCGCGCCACCCCGTGGCAATGCATTTTTGATTTGGTGTGCGCGGGGCTTTGCCTCGTCCCGTGGAGATGTATTTTTGATTTGGTGTGGCGGGCAAATACATTAAATAGGTGGAAAATATGTGAAGATTTTATTTATTTTTTCATTTTAACTTGGTGTGCGTGGGGCTTCGCCCCACCCTGTGGCAATGTTTAGTTTGGTGTGTGCTCTTAGTGATGCATTTTTGATTTGGTGTGCGCGGGGCTTCTCCCCACCCCATGGCGATGTATTTTTGATTTGGTGTGGCGGGTAAAATACATTAAATCGGTGGAGAATGTGAGCAGATTGTATTTACTTTTTCCTTTTATTTTCGTAGAAAATATGTGGATTTTTTTTCTTCACTTTATTTATTAATTTGGAAAAAAGAGTTCTAATATAATAGTTACTCGATTTCCAAATTGAATTTGGACCTTCATAAAATTCCAAACATGGTAAGCTAGGTTTTCCTTTTAACTTTCTAATTTTTTAAACAATAATACGTTGCCAAGTGTCTTCACCTAAATATTGTCACGTCATGAATTCCAAATGGAATTTGGTGGTCTTTTTTTATAATCTTTTTCCTATTCTTTTTAAACCAATCATACGTTGCCTATTGTCCGCGACAAAACTCTCGTTTCGCAAAACTCAAAAAAGGCCTATTTTGGCCAATAAGAAGCGAGGGTTTCCTCACCGTTCAACATGGAAACTTTATTTGTCTAGGCTTTAAGTCTTAGATTTTTAATGTTTGTCGATCAAAAAAAAATGTCAGGATGAAGCAAAGAGATTAAAGACTAATCCTATAATACAATCTCTAAGATGGATGCCCAACTGCCCTTAAGATGGGGATATTGATAAGATTATACAAATTTATTTACGAGTTTCAAAATCAGGTCACTGGTATCAACATCCAATAACTTTACTATTGAACTAAGGTGATATCGGCTATAAAATATTGTTTATAAATAAAATTTCATCAAAATACATGTTTATGGCTCAAAAGTTGATTAAAAAGGGAGAAAGGTGTTAAAGCAGCGGATTCTGTAGTTGCTGAAGGTCTAAAACAGAAGTCGGAATTGTTGCTGAAGAGCTTTGGTGACTGCAGGAAGATGCGACCGTACCTCGTTGTCATTGAAAATAAGTCTGCCTCTGCAACTGACTCTGAGGGTCTTATGTTCTTCGTGTTCTTCTTCGCAGCAGCAGCAGAAAAGTTTCTGTATCGACTCCAGTTGATTTTTTTACGCTTCTCTAAGGCTCTAAACTTCTCCAAACTCTCCCAAATTGTTCGTATCCCTAAATATGACTCGAATAAACCTATATATAGCCACCAGACACAAAATTTCTCGAGTTAATCCACAAATATTCTCTGTTTTCTTTTAGAAAAAGTCTCGGCCTTTCTTCTTTTCTTTTACGCGTTTTAGATGTTTCCAACCTTCCCAAATCTTCTGAAAAGAATCCTATAAGACATATCTTACCTTAACTACGCGTAACTTCCAACTATATCAGAAAAAATCCCTGTTTTGTCGAGATGAACGATATCCCTCCCTGTTTACTGAAGTCACGTGTAAAACTCCTCTTTTCTCGATTCAATTAGTGTTACCAACCCTGTTTTATCGTACAAGATTGATGCCAGCTAAAATCCAAGACAAACTCCTCATAAATCTCATCCAAAAATCGATCCAGAGAATCACGCAGGTGATGAGAATTTTCCCGCCTTTTTCGTTTTCAAAATGAAGGGGGTGACCTCCCCTTATCCAGAGCAGGAGTGCGAATAGCAAGTGGTCACCCCTTAGTAATTTTTTCCCATGAGTGCAAAAACCACTTTTTGAGCCAAATTCGCCGCAAAAGCCCATTTTTCCAAAAACACCTACAAGAGATAAAATACCAAAATTAGTACAAAAATGGGTACTAACACTATACATAAAAGAGATGAAAATAGACACATAAATGCGTCTATCAGTCGACATAGACAGCTATAATAGCAAATCCGGAACTTGTTTTCTTTATAAACACGCAGGGGAACAATTCATTATTTGTATATCCCTTCCCAATCAAATAATCACTTAGACGGGTATACCACATCCTCCGGGATTGCTTTAATCCGTAAAGTGAGCATTTCAACTGAATTGCAAACGCACTCCGTGGTTTAGAGTTACTTGATTTGGGCAATGGAAGTCCATCTGGAACTTTCATGAATATCTCTGTATCAAGATCCCCATAGAGATATGCGGTAACCACATCCATAAGTTGCATTTTAAGTCCTTCTGAAACTACTAAGCTGACTAAGTAACGGAACGTTATGATGTCCATTACAGGAGAGTACGTCTCTTCGTAATGAATCCCAGGGCGTTGTGAAAAACCTTGCGCCACAAGGAGAGCCTTATATCTCAAGACTTCGTTCTTCTCATTACGCTTTCTGACAAATACCCATTTATGTCTTACAGGATTTACTCCTGGTGGGGTTAGCACTACCGCACCAAATATCTCTCTTTTTGCCAGTGAATCTAGTTTAGCACGGATTGCATCTCTCCATTGAGGCCAATCTGACCTATTTTGGCATTCTACAATAGAGCGTGGTTCGATATCATCGTGCTCTATAATCTCTCGAGCAACAATATATGCGAATATATCATCAATATGCGTGGAGGATCTTTCCATCAACACGTATGCACTTTCACAATCCATAGAGATTTCTTTGTTCTCTGGAATCAATTTAAACTTCGGGGCGTCCCCCAGTAATGATTCTTGGACATAACTGTAATCAGAGACAATCTCATGAGATGGATTATCTGTATTGATGATATATGGATCGGTTTGTGCCTTACTCGCCCTTTTCTTCCTTGGCTGAGTATCGATCGAAGCAAGTGGTCTCCCCCTCTTCCTTTTGGGGGCCACGGCCTCAGTTACACTTCCACCAAGTGCATCCTTGGTACCTATATCTATTGTACATTTTCCCTTGTAGAGAATTTCCAACCTTACAGGCACGTTTGCAGCTGGTATATGTGATCTCGTCACTTTAGCGATATCAGTAAATGCATCAGGCATTGAATTTCCCACATTCTGAAGATCGATAATTCTTTTCACTTCACCTTCGCATTGTGGAGTGCGGGGATCAAGATGAGACAATGTGGGAACATACCACGATAATTCCTATCGTTCCCTTTGGAAGTCCTTTTCAATACCTCCCCCTAACGACGAGAAGATTGTCTCATCAAAGTGACAATCCGCAAATCTAGCGGTAAAGAGATCGCATGTCAAAGGTTCTAAGTAGCGGATAATTGTTGGGGATTCGTATCCAACATAAATACCTACTCGTCTTTGTGGACCCATCTTAGTACGATGTGGGGGCGTAATAGGCACGTATACGGCACAACCAAATATGCGTAAATGTGAAATATCAGGCTCATATCCAGTTACCAACTGGTACGCAGAAAATGGTTGGCTAGCAATGGGTCTAAAGCGAATAAGTAATGCTGCATGCAATATGGCGTACCCCCAGGCAGTAATAGGCAGGTTGGAACACATAACCAATGCGCTAGCTATCATCTGTAACCTTTTGACGGTAGCTTCTACGAGACCATTTTGAGTGTGTACATGGGGTACGGGATTCTCTACGTCAATTCCATTAGACATACAGAAATCATCAAATCCTTTAGATGTAAATTCTCCAGCATTATCAAGTCTGATATACTTGATTGGATAATCAGGGTAGTGAGCCCTTAATCGTATAATTTGTGCTAGGATCTTTGCAAATGCAACATTTCTTGTGGACAACAATGCAACGTGTGACCAACGGGTCGAAGCATCAACCAGAACCATAAAATACCTGAATGGTCCGCATTCTGGATGTATAGGTCCACAAATATCACCTTGTATTCTTTGTAAAAATGGAATACTTTGTTTGGTATCTTTAGCATAGGATGGTCTCGATCCTGTCTTTGCCAAAGAACAAGCTTCGCAGAATGAGCGATGTGCCTTCGATAAGGACAACAGAGAAGAATGAGACAGTGGGTGCGCTTCAATTACTTTAGAAGACGAAGGTTGCGCTTCTCTTACTTTAGAAGGAATAAAATGTGCATCATTTACTTTAGAATGCACATTGTTACTCTGCATTGTGACAATATTTTGTCCCATTTTCTTTTTCATTCGAAAGAAAGGATGTCCGTGTGAGTTCTTTAGAACACGGATCATCATATCACGACCTGGGTGCCCTAGTCGATCGTGCCAAAGCTTATATAAGTCACTGACCAACAGTTCATCGTTGGCAACCACATGGGATTCGATAATCCTAATAGTGGTGATATACAATCCACTAGAGTGACTCATTAGTTTCTCTAAGATGCGCTTCCTTCCGCATTCACTAGAGGTCACATATATGTACTCAATTCCATTTTCATAGTGAGTTTCTAAGTGATAAACATTTGCACGGATATCCTTGAAACTTAACAAAGTGCGGTGAACTCTTGGTGCATATAGAGCTTCTGTGACTTTAATCATTGTGCCGTTTGGCAACAAGAATTGAGCAGTACCTCATCCAATTATTACTTGCGATGATCCAATCATCGTAGTCACAGATGTATTATAAGGAGTAAAATCGACAAATAATTGTCTATTTCTTAGGATAGTGTGGGTGGTTGCACTATCAACTAGACAATCAATTTCTCCTGGAGACATTCCCACAAGTATATTAGGCAGGAATGTTACAAACAAAGAAAAACAAATAATTTATCTCACTTCCTTTAGAGAATTTTGTTCTACTAGAATGGCGTCCTTTCCATTCTAATTTACATGCTAAACAACAGATTATCATGAACAAAGTAAAATTCTATAGAACATAATAGGAAATAAGTACTTATACATAATCCATACACATAACATAAAGATGGTAAGAACATGTTCAGCAACGGTAACACCTACTTAAACTATTAAACAAACGATAGTCTAAGATAACATAAAAACTTTAAAGCATCTAAAAACAGACAGAGTCTAGCAAGTCAGAAACTAAATTCTTAGGCCCAAGCAAAATCAGGCACATCCATAGTTGGGGCAAAGTCCTCATTGCCCAGGAAGTTTTAAATTGTGAGATTGACGTCAGGGGTTACATCATTTTTTTCCATACAGTTAGCCTCTTGTTCGAGAGTTTCCCGGTACTTTTTGTAGCTCGCAACTACATTGGCACTAGCCTTGCAATGCTTGTACCAATGTCTGGTAGATCCACACCTAAAACAAGCGTATTTTCGTCTATGGCCTTTTTGTTAGCGGGATTTTTAGGTGTTTTATCGAACTTAGCATCACCACCACTATGGCCAGAAGTTCCTTCTCTGTACCAAACATTGGAGTGACCTTTACGTCCTCGACCTCGACTATGTCCCTTTCCTTTGGGGTTCTTTCCCTTATTGACCTTGCCATGGTTAGCTTCGGGAACTTTCTTTTCCGACAGCTCTGGCATTGTTATTGACAAGAATCTCATTGTTCCTTTCGGCCACTTGCAGTAAGTTTATCAACCTACTGAATGTGGTGATTCTTTTGTTGTCAACCTATAAATGATACTGGTTCGCTAATATCATGGACGAGGTGGGAAAGGTCGAAAGGGTTTTCTGAATCATTTCCTCATCTGTGAGTTTCTTCCCACAGAAGTCCATACGTGCCTGAATTTGCATCATGTCTTTTTGGAAATCATTCACTTTTACATAATCGAGGAACCAGATTTCGTTCTACAGGACGTTCAATTGTGGTATTAAGGAATCATGAATGTTCCCAAAACGGCTATCTAGAGCATCCCATAGCTCTTTTGGTGTCTTCAAGTGATGATAACCCCAACGTAGGTTAGGATCGATATGCCTCTTAAGGAACATAAGAGCATGAGCTTTGTCTTTCTCAGTTACCGGAGCACCGTCGGCAGATGGCTTAATAGTGGAGGTGTAGTCCTTTGCCACGAAGGTGGTTTCCACATCAGATATCCAACGGTGGTGCTCATGTCCTGCTGAGTCCAAAAGTTCGAATTCTGGTCGAATTGGGTCCATCTACATAGACAAAATAAAGGACATTAATATGGTGCTCAAGTCCTTCTGAGTCCACGACAAATCCCAGTATCATTTTCCCGTGACCAAATTTCTTTATGGCCAAGATGGATACCAAAACCAAATTTCTTTATGGTTTTGTGGGTAATACGGATATGTCATATAGTCCAATCTCAGATCATAACCACGTTCACAAAATTAGTTAACCAAGCTTCTTTATGGTTTTAACAAGGGAACTTTGTTTTCAAACCAAATTTCTTTATGGTTTAAAAATTGCAAACAATTTGTTAACAAGGTTGACAAAATAGTCAACTGAAAATAGGTCTGTTAAAAAAAAAAAACTACAGTCCCATTTATCATTTATATACGCATATAAATTTATTGGAATGTGAGTCGCAATTTGTTTGCATATTTAGTAGCAAACCGTTTGAAGGATAAAAATAGGTTTTGGTCAATATTTGTGACATGCATGAGTTATATCAAACTAAGATATAATACTAATGATAAAGTACATGTCAAAAATTTACAATTTTGAGGAAGGTCTAAAAATAAATAAAATATAACATACTAAAAATAAAATATGTATGGTAAATTATAACATTTGGTGGGGATAACATCATGGATGTATACCTATATGATGAGTATTTGATAAAAAATAAAATACTAGAAAATTTATGGCTTATAAGAAAAATAATTCACATACTTACATATGCATCATGGGTATAATACATTTGCTACAAGTAGAATGATATGATATCTTTTAAAGGTAATATCCATAAATGTATTTATTTATTTATTTTATTAAAAAAATGAAAGAGCAAGTACAACATCACATGGAGAGTTTCAAACAAAATAAGTGAGTTTTTTTTTTTTTTTTTTTTTGATAAGTAAAGCAAACCACACTTTTGTGTATCACATGATTTTGATTAATTAAACTATAGATAAAAATGTCACTTTCATGTTAGAAGACAAGCATGTGATCATAAAGAAACAAATAAGCTATCACTATCAAGTTGAGAATCAACTAGTAAAAATCAAATGGATTATTTTCTTTTAACTTTTGGTGTAACTAAAATAAAGAGTAGGAGCTAATATTATCATGTCATGTGATAGATGAGAAAAATATATCACTTTCAATAAGAGTAAATAGGTACATGATAATAAAAGGAGTGCTTTGAGTTATACCTTCTTTTGGAAAAATCCAACTTGATTTGAGAATGAAGCCAACAACTTTCTTTTGGTTTGTGTTTGAAGGATTGATACTCAAATGGTTAGGCAAGGTGCTGATAACGTGTTTAGTGTGTTAGACAAAATAAGAGGAAAAACATAAAGGAGACAAAGCATGAAAGAGAGGAAGATAAACCAGGTGTGTTTTTCATTTCCATTAGTTCCATTTAAATACAAGAGGGGGAGAGCTTATGTTAGTACACTTGTAACCAAGGATAAGAGAAAGAGTTACATGTGTCTAGTAACAAAGGACTAGTTCTACATGTGTCCAACATAAAGAAATGTGCCATGCACTTAACCATAAGGAGCGGTCATCCATACTATGAACCACTTTACTACAACAAGCATGAAATTTTTAGACAAGATTGCAAGAAACACTAACATGAAATATATATTAGCAATTAGCAATCTAGCACTACATTGGTATTGCAATCTGAAATTATTGGCTAACGAACCTATATAGATATAAGGAGTATAATATTGTAGGAATTACCAATAGGTACTATTATAGTGGTCTTAGTTAGTGGCAGGTTCACCCATTAAGAGCCCAATAACCGGAGGTCATAATCAAAGGAAAAAAGAAAAATGGACCCAATTTCTTATCACCTGGTCCTGTGCACGTACGGGATCAGGTATGCGAAATTAGAAAATACCACAAATGACCTTCCCTATTTAACAGAACTATAAGCACGAGAAGAACATTTGACATTTCAGGTTTGTTTTCATTTTCTGTTTCCTCTCACTGCTGCTACGATTAGATTTTGAGTAAATCCAATTTTTATTCTTTTCTTTCTCTTGCAATGTTCATTTTAGGGTTTTCACGATCTAATCATTGTTTTGTTTCATTACACTTTCGATCTCCATGTTTGATTTGTTGTATTATTTACTAGATCTAGATGACTAATCACGTTTTTTGTTCATTTCGTTATTAGATTTGATTATACCAGTTCCATTTTATTGGTTTAGATTTGTTTTAGATTGTTTTTGTGTAAAAGCAACAGTACATATATCCCGTACTGACATGAACCTATTTTAGTTTTGAGAAGAAGAAGAAGAAAAAGAAGATGCATCGTTATGAATTTACGACTAGAAGATTTTTTGTGTTTCCAGGTATGTTTTCTAATCTTCTTCTTTGATTCTTTTGTTCGTTTTTTTTCTTTCGATTTGTTTTTCGATTGTATTATGAAGATAATATATATTTTCATGACGCTTAGATGTTTTTAGGTTTGTTACAGTTTGTTTTTTTGTATGAATTGACAGTACGTATATGGCGTACTGATATAATTTTCTTCTAATTCTGTTTTATTCAAAGTTTTGCCAATTTTTTTGGTTTGATCCATTAGTACGTATGTGTAATACTGAAGTATGTGCTTTGATTTGGTTATATTCATGGATTCATCACTTCTTCTTGACATGTAGTTGATTTTTTAGTTCATGAAAACGCAATACGTATATGGCGTACTTATAGAGACTTCTTCTGATTATGTTTAATTCAGAGCTTTTCCACTGTTTTTGGGTTAGATCTATGAGTACATATGTGTAATGCTGAAATATGTGCTTTGATTCGGTTATATTAATGGATTCATCACTTCTTCTTGACATGTATTTGATTTTTTTGTTCATGAATACGCAGTATGTATATGGCGTACTGATAGAAACTTCTTCCGATTCTGTTTTATTCAGAGTTTTGCCACTGTTTTTGGATTTGATCCATGAGTACGTATATGTAATACTGGAATATGTGCTTTGATTATGTTATATTTATGGATTCATCAATTCTTCTTTACATGCAGTTGATTTTTAGTTCATGAATATGCAGTACGTATATGGCGTACTGATAAAAACTTCTTCTGATTCTGTTTTATTCATAGTTTTGCCACCTTTTTTTGTTTCATCCATGAATATGTATGCGAAATACTGAAATATGTGCTAGTTTTGTATAACTTATTCTGTGTTTACTGTGCATATATAGGTTTTCCTTTATTTTTTCTATGATTTAATACTGTATTGAAGAAATATCAGAGATTAATTCGTATGATCCTACAATATATGTGATGTAATACGTTTTCTAATTTATTTTTCATTGATTCTAACAGACATGTACTCTACCAGTAAGCAGTGCAGCATATATATACTCAAATTTGTAAGCAGCAGATATATACTCGAATTTGTAAGCAGTCCAGCGAATACGTATTATATTTGTAAGCAGTGCGGCAGATATGTACTCAGATTTGTAAGTAGTATAACAGATATGTACTCAAATTTGTAAGCAGTGTAGCAGATATGTAATTGAATTTGTAAGCAGTGTAGCAGATATGTAATTGAATTTGTAAGCAGTGTAGCAGATATGTACTCGATATATTGAGCATGTAGACACACACGTTTGGTAATAATGGGTATTATGGCCATTTCCATGTTTTAAATAATTTTGACCTCTAGATAAAAGAAAATTCTGGTTGGACCCTACTATAAATAATTATATGGGCCTAGGACCAACCAACAAATTTCCCTATAATATTTCAATTTAGAAAAATTATGAACCTCTATTAGACGCGTATGAGGTAACTCAACAACAAATTTTATAGGATCCGCTATTTCTTCCCTTGATAGACGTCGATACTCTTTGATCATACTTGATCTAACAACAGAGTGGCAAAACATTTTCCCAATCATCTTCAAATCTTCTCCACGAGAAAGAAAACCCTAAAATAATTATAAACCCTAGAGAAATAATATTATTTTTTCCTCATGAGACTCGGGATCGGTTAGGATCTGCTTGTCATGGAATTATACGCGGCATACGCCCTTGCTAATCTTGGTACCCGCTGATATTGATACATAGGAGATCATGGGATCAAATATCTGTAGATATATTTTTATTTTCCAGAACTAGTCATAAAAACCCAAGGTGACCAAACTTGTGGTACAAAAACCCCATTCAAATGTTGGGATCCATAAAAGCTCCACCTTAAACAAAATTGATACAAAAAACCCAAATTTCAAAATTGGTTTCATCAAATTTTATGATGAAACCAAAATTGGTTTCATCAAATTCTTTGGGATTTTTGTGTTACTTTTGTTTTGATGGGGTTTTTGTGTTACTTTTGTTTTGATGAGATTTTTTTGGATGGATAGTTACACCTTTGGGGTTATAACTCGCGGACCGTTTATTTTCTCCGTAGATATATTTTTATTTTCCGAGTTAAATCAGTAAACTAGGGGTAGTATTTTATTTATTTTTTGTAGGTCATTGCAAATTCTAGGAATCAACATCTACTGTTTTACAAAATGTTTTACTTATTCTATTAGAGAAACGTAGTCTCGTTATCCCGTAGCTATTGAAAAAAAAAAATTCACTCGAATTACCGTCTTGGAAAGAACAGTTTTTATTACATTAAAATATCTTTGAAACAACAGTTTTAGCATCCAATGGGATATCTTGTCCAAGTACATTTTTTTTTGTTGTTGGTTCAGTTTGGTGTCTTGACATTAATGTATTTCATCAATAAAGTGTATGGGCAAGTTTTGATAAAGATAGATAAGAAGAGGGTCCAAGAATTGTACGTTCGAAACTGAGTCGCCCATTGTTGTTAAAGTTAAGAATAGTTGTTTGTTCCAACAACTTGGTTTGAGCTCTCCTTATCACGAATGATCATGCATTCAATATCTGTTATCAACTTATGATCGAATCTTGTAGGTACTGCCAGTCTGCCACTTTACTAGCTTGCTAGGATATTGTATACGAGTCAGTAGATCGTCAGCTGTGATTAGGTTAACTAACCATGTGAAATGGGCTTTTGCCATGAATTGGTTAATTAACTTGTGGAATATGCTTTTATTTTTCATTTTCATTGCCCTTGCTCTCATGCCATGGGAAAGGCCAAGTCAATCAATCGCTTCATGTCTGAATGTTGAATTTCTTGGTACGCATTTTTGTTGCAGCATGACAGTTTACGTACAGCAAAGTCATATCGATCTTATCGAAACATTTAATGATCCATTCATTTCAAAGGGCATACCAACTTGTTTGGATTAACGATGATAAACTTAAAAGCTTTTAGTGTTGATAACTTTGGGTTTAATTGCGCATTTCATTTTGCTTGATCACCGTTAACTTGCTTGTCGCTGTGCACGTATGTTTACTTATTCAACATGTGGGGTTTTTGCGACTGTTCAATGCATTGAACGAACATTATTAATATGCAAACTTGATAGAATAGTATTAATATGCAAAATAGAACAGTATTATTTTGTGGGATGACAACTCAAACAAGAAGAGAATTCATAATATTGGTTGGTCCACGGTTGTGAAGTCTAAAAAAAGTGGAGGTCTTGGGATCCGAGTGTTTAAACATGTAAATTCGGCTCTTCTCAAAAAATGGTGGTGGAGATTCGGGACGGAAAAAGATGCTTTTTGGAGAAAAATAATTGTGGAGAAATTTGGCCAACGGGATGGGAAATTCTTAAACCAAAAGGGCCAAAAGGGTGTAGTTTGTGGCATAATATTTATAATGAACTTGAAGACTTCAATAAACATGTAAGATTCAAGATTGGAGCGGGTAACGAAACTAGATTTTGGGAAGACCTTTGGATCGGAGATGTTGTCTTATGCAATAGATTTCCGTTAGCTTTTGAAGCATCAAGAACTAAAGGGTGTGTAGTGGCTCGGTTGTATGAGATATCAATTGACGGCATCAAATGGAAATTTATGTCCCGCGAAAGATACTCACAAGCTATAATGAGGGAGGTTGATTCTATAAAATCTTCTTTAGAATTGGTAAATATCCAAGAAGGAGTTGTAGATTCTAGATTATGGATGGTTAGGGATAATGGGAAGTTGGAGGCATATACGGTAAAGAATGGAGTTATCTCTCTAAGTGAGCCGGGTGATATAAATTTTCCAAACGAGATCATATGGAGTCGGTTATATCCTTATAAAGTCAACTTCTTTCTACGGCTTCTCTCCCACGATAAGTTGATGACGACCGATAATCTTACTAGAAGAGGTATGGGTGTGGATAGGTCTTGTCGGTTTTGTGAAGAAGAAGATGAAACAAGTTCTCATTTGTTTTATGATTGTTGGAGAATTAAAAGAATTTGGACTTACTTTGTTGAAGGATGCAATTTCCATTGGAACTACAGTACTCGCATTGCCACAACTATTCAAACTTGGAGTTATGATTGGGGTGATGAGCGGCTCAACCGTAGTTGGAACAATCTTCCGGTTGCGATATGGTGGTGCATTTGGAAGGAACGGAATGCAAGGATCTTCAACAACAAAAAGAGAAATTTAGCAAGCATAATTAGAGATATCAAGATTCAAGCTTATTTTTGGGCCGAATCAAACACTAAGATGCTAGGTTTAACGGCTAATATGGTAGTTTGTTTATGGGATTCAAATTTCTATCGTCCTATTTGAGAGGGCATGGAGTAGCAAGAGTGTGTGTAACCTCATATACTCTTGCTCTTGTAATTTTTTCGTTCTTTTTGGTGATTAACTCCCATGTCGGTTTCCCTTTTTTGTTTCGGTTGTATTTATTGGGTTAAGGTATCCTCTTTAATACCTTATTTTCATTGAATTCTCCTTTTGACCGATCAAAAAAAAAAAAGTATTAATTTGCAAGTTGTGGTACTGATGATATATAAATGGATAATGATACATCTGGCATATAAAAAGCTAAGAAACTACTGTATAATTGACCGCCTAATATAGTGATTAAGACGAGTCCGATGAATATCATGGTGGTCATGGATTATCTAGTCAAGATAAATGAACTTTAAATTGAGTGGTGATTGATGTGCAAACTGATTTTGGCTGCAGTTTATATATTTATCAATAGTGATTCGTGTTATTGGCAAAATTTCAACTCATGATGACAAGGTCCAATCATTTTCCTATGGACGTTTACAGTGATACATTGATGCCTTCCTTCCTGTGGGGTTCGCTCAGTTTGTTAACGTCTGGATAATATGGATTTCAAAAATGATAAAACATGAATCTTGCTTCAAAAATGATAATATGGATAATGGCATGTTTTCAATCGTTTAATATCCCGAGTTAGCCCATATTTATTGTGATATATTTTACGTTCAAGGTTGATTATGGCGTCCATCTTGGAATGTATAGGAGGCATACACCAAAAACAACGCGTATCTTATTGGCCCCAACCTATTTTGGGCAGCTAATAGTCAAGTACTATTCATTGTGGGGATTGAACTACAACAGCAACAAGACTAATGGACGAACATGGAAAAATTGTAATAATGCTTATAAGGATGTGACACAGCATAGATATCACCACGCTATTTTATAGCCAATACAACCATACATTTTTGTTCTTGGTATATTATTGAGATGTATCATTCTTACCGCTGTATGTGTTTAGAATTTCATCTATTATGTTTTTACCGTTTTATTTCGGATCTCTTGAAACAGCGGAATTATCCTTCGAACAGATTACGACCATGAACTTCCCATCACAAATTTACATCGTTCTATTAACTTATCAAAGAAATTAAATTGATTGAAATGGAATCATAGATTCCATGATGCCACGTGAAAACATTTACATGAGTATGTGGTTTATACACGTTTTGTTGCTAGTAGGTGAATGAAAGGCCCCCCCCAGAGTCCCAAAGGTAGTGGAATGCCTTAAAGATTAGATTGTTGGAAAATAAATCTGTCATATCTTGGTTTGCCTTCACCTACATAATAAAGCAGCAGCTTATGGCTAAGGATAACATTTATTTCTCACAACCTCATCAAACTCAAAATTTTATCACTTTTCAAGAAATAAATAAAAATACTGATATATTCTCCATTTCCCACTTCATTCAGCTCTCTCTATATATAGACACTCATATAGATGCTAAGATGCACATAGCATAGTCTAGTAGCTGATCAAATACTTGGCTCTCATCCTCTTTAACTCTATAGTCTATACTATACATATTTCGCTTCTCTTTAATGGGGGAAGAAAAGCTTTACACACAAGATGGCTCTGTGGATCTTCAAGGACGTCCTGTTCTTAGCTCTGGCACCGGAAAATGGAAAGCTTGCTCTTATCTAGTCGGTATGTATCATGTTTATATATTTCTTAGCTTTATTGATTGATCCAAATAATATAATTACCTGCTAGCTCTTCACATCAGAAGCAGAAATCAAAATCAAACTATTTTTCTTTGTTATTATATAAAAGATTAGTAGCCGATTGTTTAAATTTTACGTGCAATTCAAGGTGCCGATGAGTTTTGAATTTGAATCGTCCCTCAGAAAGCTAATAAAACGGAATTTCTTAATCATGATAGCAAAGTATATATGTTTTAATAGATATGGATTTGTTAATGGAAAAGTGCTTAGCATATCAGCACTAGAAATAGTAGCTAACACTCTAAAATTCTTTTTGTCTAATTTAATCAAATAGTATCTTTGTTTTTCTTTGTTTTGAGTGTCATCTCTTTTTGGATAGGTTATGAAGCATTTGAGAGGATGGCATTCTATGGAATATCTTCAAATTTGGTTGTTTACTTGACTACCCAACTCCATGAAGATACTGTTTCATCAGTGAGGAATGTGAATAACTGGTCAGGTTCTGTATGGATTACACCGATCATCGGTGCCTACATCGCTGATTCTTATCTCGGTCGGTTTTGGACTTTTACTGTTTCGTCTCTCATTTACATCCTGGTAAGTTAAAGTTTAACGTGTTTACTATTGTTGATAACTTGGCCTAATTTTTTTAATATTCCATGATTAAAATAGTTAGGCCATGATAATATATCTTTTAACTAAGCTTTATTAAAGCTTTAATTGTGTGGTTCGTACGCATATGTTCTGATTACCTTCGCAAGTTGCTCATAGTGGACCATCAATATTAGTGAAAGTACACCATGTGAATCTTTGCCCAATAGATTCATGCCCTCACACATATGCATGCCCTCAAACGCGAGTTTAGTATTGCTATGAGTTTTATAAAAATGCTTTCCTGTTAACAAATTATCAATAATAACTTTGAATCAAACAATCTGACAACTGAGGATGGATAACTGGCGAAAAGATAGCATACGTCAAAAGGGCAATTGCCTCCATATTGATAGACACTGTCTTAAATCTTAATAATAGAACCAAACATTTAAAGTTTGTTGTGGGTTTTTATTATAAGATAAGGTTTTTTCTGGTTAAAATCTCATGCATCATCATTTTGTTGTCATATACATAAAATCAGGGTATGGTGCTACTGACAATGGCCGTCTCTCTTAAATCACTGAAACCACCAACTTGCAGCAGCAGCAACATAAAAGGAGCCCTATGCAGCAAAGCGACAACATCTCAAATAGCTTTCTTCTATTCAGCACTCTACATCATAGCTGTTGGAGCTGGTGGGACCAAGCCAAATATATCAACATTTGGTGCTGACCAGTTTGATGATTTCAATCCACATGAGAAGCAACTCAAAATATCATTCTTCAACTGGTGGATGTTTAGTTCCTTCTTGGGTGCTTTATTTGCAACACTAGGACTTGTCTATATACAAGAGAATCTAGGTTGGGGTTTAGGGTATGGTATCCCTACTGTGGGTCTTCTCGTATCACTTGTCATTTTCTATTTTGGGACACCTAAATACAGGCACAAAGTTAGGAACACTAAAAGTCCTGCTAGGGACTTGGTTTATGTCCCAATGGCTGCTTTCGCTAATCGGAAACTTCAATTTCCTAGCAACCCTTCGGAGCTGTTTGAGCTTCACCCACAAGATTATATCATCACTCGCAGACGCCGTGTCTTTCACACTTCGGCTTTCAGGTAAGAATTTTTTTTTTCTTCAATCTGCTAAAATATTCCATTGTGAAAATGTATAAACGCGCAAAACTATCTAACACGACTACTAAACCGCACAAAAACAACCAATAATGGGCAATCAACAATCCATATGAAAAAGAAGCAAATCATTACACAGTGATGATCAAAATCAAACAAGCCTGTTTTGTCAAAAAAAATTTTTTTTTTGCCAACTTCAACTATGTTAGCCCCCCCACTTCCAACCATATGATGTGCATGATACATAGGATAGGACTAACACAACCTTTCTGGAATCAAGATATCCCCTACATCTGGCAAGAAGTTGATTCCCACTTGTTTGGTGGGGAAAATGGAACCTTGAATTATTTTTGCAGTACAAACACTAAATTGGATGGCCATAAATACAGAAAGCTGCAAGTGAGGTCACTTTTGCCACCACATTTCATACCCTACCACCATAAACTTTTCATCACAATCATCTAGGAAAACCTCCTTATTTACCCACAGATTCCTACAAAGTCAGCTGTAAAGGACAGTATCCTGAAAAAAATGCAACAACTAACAACTGTTTTTCATGATTGATCAGGTTTTTGGACAAGGCTGCAATAAAAGATGATGGGATGAATGTAGGCAACACATCATCAACCAGACCACCACCATGTACCGTAACTCAAGTTGAAGGGACCAAGTTAGTATTAGGAATGGCTTTAGTTTGGCTAGTTTCTCTTATTCCTAGCACCATTTGGGCTCAAATTAACACTCT
Source organism: Papaver atlanticum (assembly GCA_023531105.1). Classification (NCBI taxonomy): domain Eukaryota; kingdom Viridiplantae; phylum Streptophyta; class Magnoliopsida; order Ranunculales; family Papaveraceae; genus Papaver; species Papaver atlanticum. The sequence goes on along the minus strand of JAJJMB010001184.1, from coordinate 966,492 downwards.
TTTCGTCAAGCAAGGAACAACTCTTGACCGAACTCTAGGCAATATTCAAATCCCTGCTGCATCTCTTGGGAGTTTCGTGACGTTTTCAATGCTCGTCTCGGTTCCAATGTACGACCGGTACTTTGTTCCCATGATGAGACGGAGAACTGGTAATCCTAGAGGAATCACACTTCTCCAACGACTTGGAACAGGTTTTGTTATCCAAATTGTAGCTATTTTTGTAGCATATGCTGTGGAAATTAAGAGGTTACACATTATAAAGGTATACGGGATAACTGCTGCAAAAGACACCGTCCCCATGAGCATTTTTTGGCTGATGCCACAATATGTACTACTAGGGATTGCAGATGTATTTAATGCGATTGGGTTGCTAGAATTCTTTTACGATCAGTCGCCTGAAAACATGCAGAGTCTTGGAACAAGTTTTTTTACGAGTGGGATCGGTGTTGGTAATTTTTTGAACAGCTTTCTAGTGACAATGGTGGACAGAGTAACTAGTAGGCATGGAAAGAAAAGCTGGATTGGGAAGAACTTAAATGATTCTCATTTGGATTACTATTATGGTTTCCTTTTGGTAATATCTGTCCTCAATTTAGGTGCCTATCTCTGGGTATCAAAGAAATATCAATACAAGAAGGAGACTAGTGTGGATAATGAAGTTGAAGAAAAGGGAAATTCTGGTGGTGCAGGAATTCAAATGGACAGTGTTAAAGATCTTGATATCCACAACAACACTGCAGCGTTTTCAGTTGAGGCGGTGCCAGTATAGGTTTAATTAGCGTTAAGAATGTAACTAAAGTACCAATTATGTGTATAATAGTTAAGTCTAATTGTTAGTAATTCATCAGAAGTCAGTTTTCGTTTCCATCTAAGCAATCCAAGAGATTCGAGTCATTCGAATTCAACAAACATTGGTCACATGTAGCTGAGCCGTAAGCACTAAGCACATACCTTAAATCGGTATAGGGCCTTGGAGAGGCCCATAATCATTCATTTTTTTTCTTCAGGCCCACATTCCTTTTTTTTTATTATTATTATGGAAGTAGAGAGATTTCATTAGGCAATAAGGCGGTTCCTATGCACATGGTATATGGGATGTTTTGCCACTTTTGGATCCATTATGGGCTTAACAAAGTGGGAAACATGACTTCATAAGTGATACCATTTAGCCAGGTGTAGTGTAGTCTCTACCGTGGGATAAAGACTTCATCGCTCATTGGCCACTATATCGCAATTCCAACGATTATGATTTCGTCGCTCGGCGCTATGTTCGTCGCTTAGGGCTCATCATCCAATGGACACAAATTTACTCGCTATAAATACTCATTTTCAAATTCATTTCAACTCACACTTCCTCTACATTTTTCAATCTTTCATGCACATTTTTTCTAATCTAAAACAAAATATATTTTCTTTACACTTCATAATTTTCTAGCTTTCTGTAAAATGCCTTATCAATTTCAATTTTATCCTTAGTATCGCAAAAGCAATAAAGCTCGGGGTTCAAAACTTATTGTCGCCGAAGATGAATGTATTTGTCCGAATTAGTTTATTTTATTCAAGATTGTATCAGTAGTGCACAACAACAAGGTAACACAATGTGGGAAAACATATTTCGCAAATATGAAGAACAAACCATAAACATAAATAGAAGTGATGTAAATGGGTTGTCAGGCCGCTTCGTTATAATCAGTAGGGAAGTTTCCTTATATGTTGTTGTGGTAATGTAAGCCTTTTGAAGCCGGGAGAGTCGCAATGTTGATACTCTTACGTAAAGAAAGCGTCGTACAACTTGGCAACAAAAACAAGGAAAAAAAAATTGCATTCGAAAAAGTCCATATTTTATAAGTGTTGTTGAAATATAATCCAGAGTGGTTAGCAAATAATTAGCAAGTACCTGAAAAATCATCATATATTTCTTCACCTTCAACACCAAGTTCTTCACCATTTTCACCAAGTTCTATTTCTTCACCATCATTATCATAATCACCAAGTTCTTCTCAGGAAAAATTTGTCTATGACTATGACAAGCATAATATCCTTAATAGGGACCTGGGTTGCACCAATACGTCAATGGAGTCGCCGTATCGTGTGTCCGTCCGTATGGACACATCCACATATGGCGACACTCTTAAAATACGGCAAAGTTATTAAAAATATTATTTTAATCATGATGTAACGATCACCAACTTTCAAGGGAGGTAATAATCGAGAAAGTGTGTATTTTAGCACATATTACAGCTGTTTGGTTAACATCATCTGCTCATGTTAGCAATTGTTGATTACAAAGATAATAAATATCTTTGACTGAGATGAAAAACCAGATCTATTTGCTCTGCTCTCCACCATAAAAATCAATCTCCATTCTTCTTCTTCACCATAATCCATTACTCATGAATCTGTACTAGCACCGGTAAGTAAGCTACGCTACCAAACATTTATTTTAGACTTTTGTTATTGTCTTGTTTACTAGTTAGTTAGAAATGTCAGAAAACTCAGATGTTGCACCATTATGGGAGTATGTTGACAAAATCTGTAGGCGTAAAAGTGGGGGTGGAAATTGGGATATCAAATGCAAAATTGAAAATTTGTTTAAAACCTTTTAATGGATGTTAGTCAAGGGTTATATATTTACATATCTATAAAAATTTACGATATATACCGATGTGTCCACGTATTATGGTTTATCAGAATTACCGTATTGGACACACGGACACACGGGTGTGTTGGACACCCATGACGGTATTGGTGCAACCCAGATAGAAACACTAGAATAATGAACAACAACCAAAAACATGTACAGAAACTTGCTTTAGATAAATTACAAAGAGGGATGGAACAACAATCGGCATCTAACAACCTAGTTGGTGATTATGTGTAGGATGACGACCATGGATTGGGTCTTGGAAAATTTTGTACTACTCATTAGCCAATTTAAAAATCAATTCAGTTCCACCTCCAAATTTCAAATTTCAATCTCAAGAACATTTAACATTCATCATAGTAATATCAATTTTCATCATCCAGACAAACATAGTACTAGCACCTACCAAGGAATAAGAAATATATAGATGATTTTATCAATAGAATCATGCTGCTGCGCATCAATGCCAAGTACCTCTTTTCTCCCACTCATATTTATCAATACGAAACATATAAAGTCCATCCCGACGAACAGAATAGTCGCAACGATTTCGGCATACTTTATGGTATTTGTCTGCCCATGCATTTCCATGGTAAACCTCAAAGGTACCTTCATACCAACGATAATCCCAATTGTCGTACCAACGAAAATCACACCAGAAATGTGTATTGCCAATAAATGATTGCATAAATTGCCAGTGCCATTCCTCACCTTTATGGAGCGAACGCAGACCTAGATCGTCATCATTAGACTGGCAATGCATATCCAACGAAACTTCATAACCTTCGATATCATTCTGTACCTTGACCGTCACAGCAGCAAAATCGAACCATGCTGAACACTCGGAAAGTAGCAATGAAAACAATAGCAACAACAAGAGCCTTACGACATTGCCATGGTTTCTAGTACCCATACTCGAATCTAAATGAGTTTGTTTACAGTGACAGACACCCTATCTATGCATTTATCTACACAATGGCTTATCGAAATGGCATAATAATCTCTGGAGAATCTTTATAATTTAAGGCTAACAAAAAAAATTTGATCGATTACAGCTAACAAATTAATGGAGGAACATAATATATGACGGAACATTTTAAGAAAAATCTAAAACTTAATTGCATCATTAATTAGAAACGAAAATTAGGTAACATCATTAGTTAGCAACAAAATTAGGCAATATCATTAAAAAGCCACAAATATGTAAAGTGTGTCTTGTTGGATAAGGCTATATTCGCCGGACAAATGTATTTAACACCTCGTAGTAATACCCAAATGTCCGATATAAGAAGGAGAGATAGTTCATACCATATAATAATAAATTGGTTGTTGCTTGGCAGTCTCTTGAAAAATGATTGCGACCTCTTCGAGACAATTCATACCAGCTATGAAAAGTGAGGAAGTGATTGCTGCTTGCCACTTCGTACTAGATGACCGCTGCCACGGAGAGATGGCCGACCGAAAAAATTGACGCAAAACTAAATTTTGATAAAATAATATTTGCTCACTATTTATCACCGGAACCCGGACAAAAACGTACAAACCTTAGACTCTACAGTGTTGCGATAATTCTTGCAATTGTTTCTCTTCTTGGCGCATTTCTGGAAGTGCCTTGCATTCACCATTTTGATGCAAAATTTTAAATGCCCATACAACTCAAAAGTGTATAGTAATTTATAAATCATAAGAAATAATAAACCTCCACTCTATCAGGATCAAGTATTGCTTCATACCTTGTTCAATTATTGCTCTCTTCACATTATTTTCACCAACGACGCCAGACTTCTGTTCATCAGCCTCTGATGTTGAACTTGGTGAGAGGGATACTGCCAGGAGCCCTTTCCAAATACAATGGAGCACCTCTAACAGTGCTTTGCTGTTTTGCTTGCAGAATATGCAATAACCGGCCTTGGAACATTGAATTGCCTAACTCTTTAAATGCCCTGAAATGACAAGTCCGATTGATAAGAAACCGAAGAAGAAAAATGAACCGCATTCAAAGAGTTATGAGCACTACACAGGTATGGTTAGACCTATATGGTAAGGACCCTCAAGTTCGTCAACGCTATTAGACCGATCAAGAGTCGATCTAGAGATGATTAAGAGACGATCATGCCGATAATGACTCGACTAGTTAATATAATTTTAATTATTAGGATTATGAATTAATCTAACAACGATCTAGATACGAAACTAGTACCGTTAGATAGAGTTATGCGAGATGGACTACTCGAACGTGTCATTCGGATATCGGTCGAAGAAGATATCATCAGACTTGTTCAAGGGAAAAATAGTCATTTGCATCTTAGCCGACCTGGGATGCCCATATCCAAGTGATGGGTTCCTTTATAGATTTCTTTGGTCTTATCTACTCGATTCAAGCAGATAAGATCATTTCTTTTCTTTTATTCTTCTTTCATTTTCTCTTCTTTCTTCTTCTCACTTCTTCATTCTTCTTCTGCTTCTCTTCCTTCTCCTTCTGTAGAATTCGAGTGATGAGTTTGAGAGCACGTTTGAGAGCTCTTTGTTGATGAAACTATTCTGATGGTGTAGGAGGTGTTGTCGATCTAATTTAAGAATGAGAAGATTTAGTGTTGCTGGGGTTTTGAGACGAATCAGGGAGAAGTGGAGTTAGGGTTTTCTGGAGTTGATTGATGTTCATGAGAAATAGATAAGATGATTGGGTTGCTGATGAATATAGACCTTGATGATGACGTATTGAGACGAAGTCGTTCTGAAGATGAATCAAAAGAAAGGTAAATTAGGGTTGTGTAATTGATTCATTCTTCTTTGTGAAATTGATATATCTCGATTAATTAGAGATGGGTTTTAGTCAATATGAGGTTAAGATGTGCGGTGAAGTTTAATTTTGATTCAGAGGAAATTAGGGTTCCTCATGTTCTTCTCTAAATTGGAATTGAGGTTCATGTAATTGAGATATTCGGATTAAGAATTTAAGGTGTTGAACTGTTAATGTTTTGAAGCTATTTTGATGATTGAATTGAGGTCTGAGTTGAGTATGCAATGAGTTGGTTGTTATTTTGAGTTACTGGGAATTGTCTTATGTGGGTGATTTAGGAATTGAGAGTTACAGGAGGTGGGTTTTATGAAGTTGAGATTTAGGTGAATGAATTAGGTTATTGATAGACGCATTTATGTGTCTATTTTCATCTCTATTGTGTATATTGTTAGTACTCATTTTTGTACTTATTTTGGTATTTTATCTCTTTGTAAGTGTTTTTGGAGAAATAAGCTTTTGCGGCGAAATTGGCTCGAAAAGTTGATAAATGCAACCCAAGGGACGAGTGTTATGCAGACTCCAGTAACGGATAAGGGGCGACCACTGGATAAGGGGTAACCTTACCCCTTCACGTTCAAATTCTAAATTTTGGCGGGAAACCAAAACCAAAATATATACACGTTTCTGGCAGTTTTGGTGGTAATGATTTGGAGGAGTTTGAGGTCGATTAAACCTCTTATTTTCATAGGGTAGACTCCTTATGGGTCTAGGAATCTAACATGGGTGTTGAAATCGATTAAACTGGGCTCGATAGACGGATTTTTATCTCAACAGAAAAATATGGAAAGTCACGTGTGTGACCGATTTTAGGAAATTTTAGAGAGATTAAAGTGCTATAAACCTTCCCAAAGCTTGATATCTATCTAAGGAAGAGTTTACAATCAAAATGAAAGCTCAGAAACGCGTGTAAATCCTAAAACAAGAAATTGCCGCAACTTTTCCGTGAAGAGAAAGGAAGAGATTTTTGAAGATTCTTGAGAGAATTAATCGGTATTTTTGATATAAATAGATTGTTTGGGTCATATAGAAGGGGTGTCGAGAGTTTGGTGGGATGATAAGGGCTTAGGAGTGAGAAATCAAGACGAACAGAAAGCTACCTGCTGCTGTTTTCTGCTGGTGCGGAGCTGAAGAACACGAAGAACATAAGACGCACAATGAACAGTCGCAAAGAACACGAAGAACTTCGACCCACAACGTACCGTCGCATAAGCAGTCTTATATTCAACTACAGAAAGTTGTTATCGTTTTTGACTGTCTTTGCTAAATACTTTCAGCGACCATTACCTTCCTTACAACAAGCTTTCTATAACAATAGCTCGTCCTTTCTAATAAATACACCTTATTTGATCAATGAAATCAACTTTTGAGCATATTTCTAATATGAGGAGCTAAACCCCAACACTGGGATGACGAAGGAAGCCCTATTTCACGCATGTGGTAATTCTAATAATTCTTTTATGACTATTTGCATTGATTTATGATTTTTATTGAATGGGTTGTTTGATGATGTATGCTTGGTCAATTTATTTGATACATCATGCTTTTGATTTACAGTCATTGCTTTTCAAAAAATATACTTTTGGCAAAGAATAAGAGTCCATATTTTTTTAATATTTGAGCTATAATATATTGGAATTATTATTTGAATCACATGAATGAAATTTGGTGGAATCCTATGTCCTAGTAACTCTCGCACCTTTGTAATATTTTTGTATATATTTTTATTAAATTTAAAAACTCGAATCTTCACAAGTCCGAGTGAACGACAACCTTACTTACCACTTTAAAACCACATCAGTTATGCGTGAACTGGAATGGGAAAGTGAAGTTAAATTGCAGGTGGTAATGGGTTGGAATGGAAGTGTGGTGGAAATTCAGTGGATATGAATGAATGGAGTTTTGTTGTAGTTAAATTGTTTTGAATTACAGAGAACAACAGGTTTAGAAAGTACTTGTGGTTTGCTGATGATTGAGAATAAGCTGTGGATTGGTGGTAGTGGTTATACAAAGATGCAGTGTAGTTGTATTTGCTGGTGGTGATTAAGGAAAAAGTGTGATTGGAGTTGAAGTGGTATCTAAGGTTGGAGATGTTGTGCTGTTGTCGAGTGTCGGGGGTGGTGAGCTGAGTTGCAGGTGTTAGTACTGAATTGACAGGATTGAAAGAAGAGCTTGAGTTGTGCCAGTAGAAGATTGAGATTAATTGTTGCTGTGACAGTTAGGTGGTAATACTATTGAGATAAGGAAGATGCATTATTAGTTTTGTACTTGACCTGAACTGAAGATGTTGGCAGTAAGGATTATTGTAAGTAACTTTCATGGACAGCTACAATGGATTTGCAGCTATAGATAAATTGTTGAGGTTCAAGTTGTGGAGGTATTGAACTGTAGTTATAGTTAATATGATTCAGTTTTGGTGGGCTTATGTAGAATTGCAATTTTAGCTAATGGTAGTTAAGTGGTGTGAACTGACTCTAGTGGATTGAATGGATGGTTTGATTGAAGCAAGAAGCATTGAGTGTTATGTGACTGAAGTTTTGGAAAGAGAGTGAATGTGTTGAAATGATCCGAGTTGCTTAGAGCTGCAATTGCAGGTAACTAAGATGTAATTGTGTTTGTAATTTCATTCTGAAGTTTGCTTAAGAATTTATGAGTTGAAGTTGTATTGAGTTATGAATTGTGCTAGAATATTAGCCTGAGTTCTTTCAGCTTAGCTGACTCGACCTAATGTTTCTGACTTAGTTTATCTGACTGAGTTAAATGTGTATTTGATTCACCTGAATCCGTCTTCTGACTGAGTTAACTCAGTAACTAGGATTTGACCCGATTTGACTCATTGACCACTTGACCTGGACTTGACCTTTGACTGACGTTGACTGTAGTTGACGTTTGACCGTAAGATCGACCGTTAGCGACTGTTAGTTGACTTTGGTGGACTTGGGCTTAGGGAAGATTTCTTAATTAGATGTTTTGGACCTCTTGTGGTCCGAATTAGACTTTGGTTTATTCCACAAGGTTGTAGATATTCATATGACTTAGCTATGGATTCTAGAGTAAACTAAATTGGAATAGTAAACTCTTAGTTATGTTAAAGTTAGAGAATGAAAAGGTGTAAAGTCATAAATGGGCTTAGAACCATTAGATAGACTTGTATGATTCTTGTGTGAGCCATTTTGGCTATATTCTTAGAGTTCTTGTGTGATTAACAGTTAGTTTATTAACAACGATCGATTCAAAGGATGAACCAGTGGATCGTGGATCTCGAGGTCGGCGTGGCTTGTCATCAAAAGAGGTGGGAATTTACTTTTAACTCTTTTGTGATCATTGATGTTTTCTTTTACAAAGATTTGTGTTTAACAAAATCATGCGTTGTGTGGTTGTGCTTTCCATGCATTGTTTAATTTAAATTCCGAAAGTGCTGTTATTTCTTTTAATCTTTCCATTGTTTGGAAAGGAGTTGTAATGCTTGGTTGGTCTTTATGAAATGTTGGGAAATAAGAATTTCCATTTGTGGTATATAGGATACGCTCCTTCATTTATGCTTTTGTGCACATCTGGGTGTGTAATTGTCACCTAAATTATCTAGGTGTGTATTTGTCACCAATATTACGGGTGTGTACAATCACCCACAGACTATCTAGGTGTGTAATTGTCACCAATATTACGGTGTGTAAATGTCACCACAGAAATAATGGTTGGTGTGTAATTGTCACCAATCCGGTGTGTAAATGTCACCACAGAAATAAAGAAGGAGTTGGTTCCATATACATGTTGTTTAATTTAGTGTATTGGTTGTCTTTTAATATTTTGGAAAACATAGATTGTTTTCCGAATCATGCCGATGGTTACTTGAAAGTTATATTGTTATTTCCACTGGGCACCCTTTTAGGATGATGTGCTCAGCCAATTCTCAATTTCAGTTTCAGAGACAGATCAAGTTGTGCACGTGACGATAAAACTTCGAGAAGGTGATTACGTTAGTTAGTTAGCTTCCCCTATATTTATTTTTGTATTTATATTTCTGTTTGTAAATTAACTCACAAGTATATATGTATCATCTGAGAGTAGTTCTTGTATTTATATATTTCAGAGCGGGGATAGTTTTTGGGTTAAGTTTTTTAGTAGATTTTTAATTGATTGCTTAAGTATAAGATTTAGATCCTTAGTGCCTCTTTATTTAGTTAATTTCTTGGTTTATTTAGCTGCTAGCTTTTGGGGCGCTACATATATGATACAGATGACTCAGTTAAGCTAAAAGTTTTTAGTAATCTCGAATACTGGCACAATATGAGTATTTAGCATATACTTGCACCGAAAAAATTGATGCAAAACACAATTTTGTACTCACAAAATTGTCGAATCCAGTGACTAAATTGTCCGACCAATGGAAAATTAAAACAAAAATCTCTATTCTGATCCCTGGTATCTCTCTTTTGCTGTCTGTTTGCAGCTCAATAAGTCTAGGACTTACACACAGATGAGGTAGCTTGCCCTTCATTAAATTGGAATCCATTGAGGCCCATTAAGATGTCTCTAACCCCAGCAAGAAATAAAACCTGAAAATTTTCATTAAAAAAATACAATGTTTTCAGTTTTACTATTCATGAAATGTCCAGCATAATGCAGCCGATTTAGCACTTCTTTTGTGGGGTTTGCTTGTTTTTTAAATGGATGTCCAGTATAATACCACCGATTTAGCAGTTTTTTGCTAGTTTTGCTTGTTTGTAAAAAATGGCTATCATCTGAACACAGCATAACAAAATATTTAAGAAGGTCTAAGAAATGTGTAGTTGCACAGACTATCTGCAACCACACCCTAGTAATAACTCATGAAATATTCTAAGAAATCATGTTGAAATACTTAAAATCCTTTTATTAGAATTAGAACAAGTACAAAGAAGATATGAGTATGCCCTAACTTGGAAAACAAACAACTTTCTCTCTCCTAAATATCTTATCTCAGCTCACCAAAAAGATCTCTCCCTTCTACAATGACATTTAGTCCCTTTTATAGGAGTTTACATAGTGGAGGAAAGCTCATAAATCCCCTATTTTCGGATCTGGAGTGCGTCAACGTCGCTTGGACTTTAATATTGCCGCATGGATTCTTTATTGCCGCGTGGTTCTTCACACTTCTGTTGTGACTCGGTGACGTCATTTAGCTCATCACTTTGAATATATTGTACGTGTTCGTGTTCACTTGATACTAAAGGGATTATTTCGCATACCATATGAGTGTGCGGTATTTTGCACCCACATTTTGCCTCTTCTCGTATCCTTCTTTTGAGAGAAAGAGCGGTAAGGGAAGTTCTATCTGGCTGTTTTGCCGCACCACTTCGTCTTTTCGTATTCTTTTTGACCGACATGTTTCCGGAATTTCGGCTTAACCGTCTACACGTGTTGACCTTTTCCCCTTTCAACCGACACGTCCTGATTTAACCGGTTATCTCTTTCCTCATATTTTCCTTATTTATTGACTGTGGTGAGGAGAGATATTTTTTCTTTTCTCTATTTTCCATTTTTCTCTGTGAATTTTCTTCATCTTCATCCTCTCAAAGTCTTCATTCTCCACGATTTCATAAAATTTTCCGGCGTTGAACTTCTTTGGGCTTCATGGATTCTCATCCAAGGTTAGCATACTCTATCATCATTGTTATCTTGTTTTTCTTTCTTTTAAATTTTCGACCGCCATTGCTGTTCTGCTACTTTTTTTCATTTTTGTTGTTCTTCATATTCCCATACTGGTTTTGCAGCAAAAATTCCCCATCTGGTAATCTTCGTATTAAAGTTTCAAACCCTAATTGTTCTTCGAGCTCTAAGGATGAGTAATCTCGCAAGAGGAAGCCTTCACATAACAAGGTAATAAGAAATACTTTCTTCTCTTTAGAGTTAAAACAATATTGTTGCCTCTGTTTCTTATCTTCGTTGCTCTTCGAAGGGTATTGAGGGCGAAGTTAATTGCGAGAAGAAGAAGGTTAAGAAATTTCTCCGTGCTCCTACACTCAACACTTCCCTTATCTTGCTAGAGCTCAACTATAAACTTCGTCCTCAGCAGCAGGTCTCATCTGATGATGCTATTGACACTCCTTTGAAGGACGTTATTCCCTCAGCTTCTTTGAATACCTCTGCGTCCTCGAAGGATATTACCGCTTCTGAGAATGCCGCATTGATAAAGCACACCATTACTTCTACTTCTGAAAATATAACCATGTCAGTGGAAGATACTATTGTTTCTTTCTTTGTGAATATTCCCGCACCAGTGGAAGATACGACCGCCCCTGTTTCGAAGGATATCGTCGTCGGCTCCTCTATGGGTGTTGTTGTGACTACTCCTCCCTTTTCCACTATCGCTTCTTCCTCTTTGGAGACCATTTCTGCTGATCAGTGTGTCTTTGTAAAAGTCGATTCTGGGACCAAACCTCTTTTGGATATTATTAATGTCGCTCATTCATCCATTAGTGATCCTTCTCAAGTTCGCATTTGTGACGCTCTTGCTAAGTTATTATGTGATTCTCCTCCGGATAAGTCAACTAGGAGCGAAATTTTCTCACTATTGGATCCAAGCGTTAATCTTGCTTTTGATCTTTTGGTAAGTGTTCTTTCACTTGTACTTTTGAACTCGCGCTACTTTACCGCGCCTTTATGTTTGTGCTATTTCTTCCTTAGGAATCTCGTCGTCGCTTAGTCCAAACCGAGGGATTCTCTGAGTCTAGTAATACCATCCAAGAGCTTTCCCGAAAAAATGTTAAGCTAAAGGGGAATCTTCTAGATGAATCTCTTGTGTCCGAGAATTTTCGTAAAAAAAATCAAGAACTCAGAGGTGTGTTTTCCTTACTTTTATTGATCGCTTCTGAATTTTGCTGCGTTTGTGTCCATATTTTGAATTTCTTCACACATATGTAAAGACTTAAACCAGAAGCGCGTCATGGATTTAATTATTAACACTCTGCTGAGGATGCTCGTACGGATAATGAGAGATTGCATAGTCAACTAAATCAATTAATTAATAACCATTCATACCTGCTTGACCAGATTGATAATCTAAAGAATGAAAATCTTTGTCTATGTAATCAAAATGATTTTCTAGGCTCCCAAGTATCCAGCCTTTCGGGGTTATTATACAGTTCTGATTTAAGAAATCGAACTCTATCAGATGAAAATCGAACCCTTGCTGAAGAGAGACGGTCTTTTTTAAATGAGAGGGCAATGTTTACGCACCGGTATCTTGTTCTTCAGAAGACTTGTGCTGATCAAGAGGAATCTCTTCGCATTTTGAGAAACCAACATGATGAGGTCGTGAAGAAATTAACCTTGGAGAATGAGAAGATTATCCATAGAAAAATAAAAATGACCGTGAATATGAATAAACTTCGAGAACAGCATACACAGTTAAAGTGGTCTCATGACATCCTGGTAAAGGAAAATGCCTCTCTCTCCCAAGATGAAAAGAAGATTCGATCCCGTCTTAAAGGTTTAATTGGTGTTGACTTTGATAAATATATGGAGGATATGAAAAGTAGTGGTCTTGCCTTATCTCAATATTTCATTTCTCAGAAGGAAGGTAGTTACATTGAGCTGACTGCCTCAGTTTTCTCAACTTCTAATTATTTGAAATCTCCTCATTTGTTTCCATTTTTCCGCTCTGGTATTAATTAGATGTCCTTTGTACTTGTAGCACCTGAGAGGTCATATCAATTTATCATCAAGAAGTTGAGGTCTAATCTGGCTAAGGCTCAAAAAGAATGTGAGAGACTTTCCGTAGCACTTTCCTCTTCCCGAGACAAGGCGAATATGAGGTGTCTATATATTGAGAGATTGATGGAGGTTGACGTGGAGAATACTAAGAACAGTGCGGCACGAGAAGTCCATGTCAAGTCTCAGGCTCTTGCAGATCGAGTTTTTGCCTCACTAACTGATGTAATTTTAAAGTGGTAAGTAAGGTTGTCGTTCACTCAGACTTGTGAAGATTCGAGTTTTTAAATTTAATAAAAATATATACAAAAATATTACAAAGGGTGCGAGAGCTACTGGGACTCAGGATTCCACCAAATTTCATTCATGTGATTCAAATAATAATTCCATTCAATTATAGCTCAAATATAAAAAAATATGGACTCTTATTCTTTGCCAAAAGTAGATTTTTGAAAAGCAATGACTGTAAATCAAAAGCAAGATGTATCAAAAATACATTGACCAAGCATACATCATCAAACAATATCACACCCATTCAATAAAAATCATAAATTAATAAAAAATCAATGCAAATAGTCATAAAAGAATTATTAGAATTACCACATGCGTGAAATAGGGCTTCCTCCGTCATCCCAATGTTGGGGTTTATCTCCTCATATTAGAAATATTCTCAAAAGTTGATTTCATTGATCAAATAAGGTGTTTTTATTAGAAAGGACGAGTTATAGTTACAGAAAGCTTGTTGTAAGGAAGGTAATGGTCGCTGAAAGTATTAAGCAAAGACAGTCAAAAACGATAACAGCTTTCTGTAGTTGAATATAAGACTGCTTATGCAACGGTTCTATGTCGGTCGAAGTTCTTCGTGTTCTTCGCTACTGTTCCGTGTGCGTCTTATGTTCTTTGTGTTCTTCAGCTCCACACCAGCAGAAAACAGCAGCAGGTAGCTTTCTGTTCGTTTTGATTTCTCACTCCTCAGCCCTTATCAGCCACCCAAACTCTCGACACCCCTTCTATATGACCTAACCAATCTATTTATATCAAAAAGAGCGATTAAATCTCTCCAAAATCTTCCGAAATCTCTTTCTTTCTCTTCACGGCAAAGTTGCGGCAATTTCTTGTTTTAGAATTTCCACGCATATCTGGGCTTTCCTTTTGATTCTAAACTCTTCCTAAGATAGATATTAAGCTTTGGGAAGAAAATCTTGCCTTTAATCTCTCTAAAATTTCCTAAAATCGGTCACACATGTGACTTTCCATATTTTGCTGTTGAGATCAAAACTCGTCGATTGAGCCCAGTTTAATCTATTTCAACACCCATGTTAGATTCCTAGACCCATAAGGAGTCTACCCTATGAAAATCAGAGGTTTAATCGACCTTAAACTCCTCCAAATCACTACCACCAAAACTGCCAGAAAACAACCTTCACGTTTTTGGTTTCCCGCCAAAATTCAGAATTTGAACGTGAAGGGGAAAGGTTACCCCTTATCCAATGGTCGCCCCTTATCCGTTGTTGGAGTCCGCATGACACTCGTCCCTTGGGTTGCATTTATCAACTTTTCGAGCCAATTTCGCCGCAAAAGCTTATTTCTCCAAAAAACACCTACAAAAAGATAAAATACCAAAATAAGTACAAAAATGGGTACTAACATTATACACAATAGAGATGAAAATAGACACATAAATGCGTCTATCACTAACCCATTTCCTTTATTCGATGTGGAACCTCTTGATGTGGCTGAAGACGAGAAGCTTCCTGATCCTGACAGTGATTATTATTATGAGAGCGGTGATGATGAAAAGACTCTTATTCAGGAGGATCAACCCAAAGAGGATGAAGCCGGTGGTGATCTTCCTGAGGATCCAAATACCGATATTGACCCTAATGCTGAGGTTGATGTTGAACTATCCAGAACAACACGTGCCTCCGAATGATCTTTAGCTTCTTTTCTTCTTCCATCTTTTGTGTGTCTGGACATTTTCTAACTTAGAATATGGATTCTGTTTATCTGTTTTTGGCTGCACATTAAAGAAGCTCATTTCTATTTCTATACAACGTTATTTCTAAAAAGGCGAATAATACCTCCCTTATATTATTCCGGTATTTGCAGCTGTTATTCACCTTTGGGGAAATAATCTTGTCTTTTATTCCTTCTCATCGTGCGATTATATCTGTGCGTTATTTAAACTTTAATTATGTTATGCTTTTCTTTCTTTGCGCGTTACTTTCGAATTTCTCATGTGCAAAATAATAATCGTTATATTTAAAGTAGTCAATGGGTTTTATATTGAGGTCTTATTGAGCCTCCCTAAGTAGAGGTCTTAATCAGCCTCCTCCTGTTGATAGTACTTATCTTTGCCCCTGGGTATTCTTTTTGGTTGTGCGGCAAAATTGCAGGCGGTCATTACCTTTTTATGTAATAACCCATTGATTTTTCCTTATCATCTTTCGTATTTTTACCTCTCTAGGATGTATTGATGCGTCAATATGTCAAATCTTATTACTCACGTGAGTAAAAGTCTTGTGATATTGACGTCTTTGACACAATTCAGCTCACTAATGGAGGGTGCCGTCCCTATATTCCCCCTGACTGGCCCTTCAAGGAAGCTTACCCCTACCGGGTTAGGGTGGGCTCTTCCCATCCAGTGATGCCAACAAACAGTTGTGTTTGTGGCCTCTTGTCCCTCCGCCGATATGGCTTATGGTTACGAGACCACATCCTAAGTGGGGTTTCTTGAAGACCAAGTGTATCATAGTCAGGACTTACCAAGAATGGCCAGGTATGCTCCAGATGCCCCAGGCATTCTTGATTCAACCGTGTACCTCGGCGCCCTGATCGAGTTTCTACACTCCTTAGGAGAGAGCTTAGTACCTTAGTCTTTCGACTAAGGAGTCTCTGCTGGATAAGCTTTCGTTTCCCCCCAAATCTCCATGACTCAGGTTCCAGTGTTGGTGTAGCTTTCACCTGAGCCATGCATTCTAGGTTTTCCCCAATTATGACGCGCGTTAGGTCTTATTGTTGCTTCTTGCAGTTATGTGAACAAGGGTGCACACCACAATAGGATGCCTAGCCTCCCTAGTTCGAGGTTTTAATTTTTATTGCCTCCTATGGAGGTCTTATTATGAGGTCTTATCGTTGCTTCGTTCTTCTACTTGTATCTTTTTATGAAATATTCAATTTTTCGGAGAAGAAAAGAATTTTCACTTTCATTCATACTTCTGATTTATACAATTGCCATTATTGGCGTGTACATATCATCTTCTTAATTCTGCCGCATGTACTATGGATAATACTTCTTCAGATATATTCTATTCCCTGGGTGGTCAAGCTTGCGTCCTGTGTTCCTCCCCTCACTGTCCATTAATTCATATGCTCCATTTCCAACAACTCTTTTGATTATATAAGGTCCATCCCATGTCTTATCTAGTTTTCCATCTCCTCCTTTCTGATAAGACGGTATTTCTCTCGATACTAGTTCTCCTGGTTGGAATTTTCTTTCTTTGACGCGCTTGTTATATTCTCGGGCTAGTCTTTTGTGGTAATTCTCCATATGTTGTAGAGCATCTCTATTTTCTTCTAAGTCATCAAGATTTGCTAATATCAAGTCTGTGGTGGGTATGATAACTTCAGTTGGCAGCACCGCCTCTACTCCATATGTTAGACAGAAGGGTGACATTCCTATAGCTTCTCTCCACGTTGTTCTATACGCCCATACTGCATTATGTACTTGTTCGCACCATCCTTTGTTGTGTCCTTCCAGCTTCTTCTTCAATATATCCGCCAATGTTTTATTAGTTGCCTCAGCCTGCCCATTGCTCTACGGATATAAAGGAGTTGACTTTCCACTTTGGATCTTGAACGCGTTAAGTAGCATCTCTATATTTTCACCCTCAAATTGCTTTCCATTATCAGAGACTATCTGCACAGGAATTCCAAATCTGCAAATGATATTTTAAAATATGAAGGTGGATACATCCCGATCTCGGATATGTTGGACTTCTTTCACCTCCGCCCACTTTGTAAAGTAGTATGTTGCGACGATTAAATATCTCCTCTGCCCCGTTCCTGGTATAAATTGACCTACAATGTCTAGGCCCCATTTTGCAAATGGCCACACACTTGTTGACGAGTTTACCGCCGCTCCTGGTGCATGTGTTCTTTTCCCGTGTCGTTGGCATTCTTCACACCGCCTGGATACCTCTTTTGCATCCTCATGCATATAGGGCCAGTAGTATCCCTGCATCTTAGTTTTGTAAGCTAAGTACCTTCCCCCGCTATAGTTCCCTACGTGTCCATAGTGTATTTCCTTTAAAATTTCCATTCTTTCTTTCCGCGTTAAACATCTGAGTGATGGTCTAAGGATGGATTTTCGATAGAGTACTCCCTCTCTTAATTCGTAATTTGTCGCTTGGCTCTTTAACTTGTGTGCCTCTAATCTGTTTCTTGAGACCTCTCCCTTATCCAGATATAAATGAAGTTGGGTTCTCTAATCTGCCTCTTTATCTGCTTTTCTTTCTTCTGCATTTTCCACTATCATAACGTCTGCGTCTTCTTCTTCTTTTTTAATTTATGGGAAAGAGAGTGTCTATATCTTTATATACCGTGCGGTAGGATCCACTAACATATAGGAAATGAATGCCAGTGCGTCTGCGAATCGATTGTCTTTCCTGCATATGTGCCTTCAATTTACATGTTTTATTTTTGCTGAGAGTTCTGCGACGAGTTGCTTGTATTTTTGTAGAGATGGCTCATTTGTATTGTACAACCATTGTATTTGGCGTGTTACCAACTGTGAGTCACTAGTCACCCTGATGTCATCTAACTCCATCTCCACTGCCAACCTTAATGCATGCACTACTCATTTTCTGTCTCATTATTAGTGGATGTGAACTCAAATCTGAATGTGTGCACCATTCTTGCTCCCTGCGGTGAAATGAGCAATATCCCTATATCGTTTCCTTTGCCGTTCACTGAACCATCTACTAGTATTTCCCATCTTTTTGAGTTACGCTCTGTTAACAAGTCTTTAGGATTTCCTTGGTTTTCATCTATGTCCATCATTTCTTCTACGCCTTCGTCTTCTTATAATGGAAATTCTGCCAAGAAGTCCGCGATAACCTGTGATTTTGGTGAAGATAGTATTTCGTACTTGACTCCAAATTGTCCTACTTGTGTGTTCCATCTTTCTATTCTTCCCGATCTTTTCGAATTCTTCATTATAGATTCGATTGGTACTTTCATTAGTACTTTAATTTTGTGACCTTGAAAGTAAGTACAGAGCTTTTGTGTTGCATAGACCAATGCGAGGATAAGCTTCTCGATCTTTGTGTAATTTTTTTCTGCAAAATTGTAAGTTTCGCTTATGTAGTAGATTGGATTTTCAATTCCTTCATCCAAGCGGAGCAATACGGCACTTAACGCATGCGTCGTTGATGCTAAATATATTAATAATTCTTCTCCTGGCTCCGCTTTCTTCAAAATAGATAAATTCATTAAATAGTCCTCAATACTTTGTAGCGCTTTCTCGCATTCATCCGTCCATTCGAATTTGGTTCCCTTCTTCAAGATGTTGAAAAAGTGCTTGCATTTGTCTGATGAGTGTGAAATGAACCGCCCTAATGAAACTAGTAGCCCATTCAATTTCTGCACGTCTTTTACTGTTGCGGGTGATGGCATGTCACGAACCGCTTGCACCTTCTCTGGATCTACTTCTATTCTTTCTTTTGATACAATGTAACCTAAAATTTTCCATGATGCTACTCCAAAGATGCATTTTGTTGGGTTTATCTTCATTTTAAATTTCCACATCTGTTCAAATATTTCCTTCAAGTTTTCAACATGATCTGCCGCATTTTTACTCTTCACCAGCATATCGTCCACGTAGACTTCTAATGTCGTATGCACCCACTTCGCGAATATATTTTCTACCATTCTATGGTATGTTGCACCTGCATTTTTTAAACCAAAAGGCATTCTTGTATAACAATATAATCCTCTTGGTTCCAAGAAAGCTGTGTGTTCCTGATCTTCTTCTGCCAAAGGGATTTGATTGTAGCCTGAATATCCATCCATTATTGATAACATGTCGTTACCTGCTGCTGCTTCCACCATTTGTGGTATATCTGGGAGTGGGAAACTGTCCTTCGGGCATGCCTTATTTAGGTCACAAAAGTCGATGCAGATCCGTATCCCCTTATTTTTCTTTGGTACTACCACCATGTTTGCTATCCATTCTGGGTACTTTGCTGGCCTGATTATTCCTGCGTCTAGCATCTTCTATAACTCTGTTTTTATTTGAGGATGATATGTTGTTGCTATCTTCCTTATTCTTTGCTTGAATTGCCTTGCGTTCTTGTTGATATCTAACCTGTGACATGAACAGAAGAGTCTATACCTGGCATTTCATCCATGCTCCATGCGAAAATGTCATTATATTCCCGCAGAAGATT
This sequence comes from Papaver atlanticum, assembly GCA_023531105.1. NCBI lineage: Eukaryota > Viridiplantae > Streptophyta > Magnoliopsida > Ranunculales > Papaveraceae > Papaver > Papaver atlanticum. Next base: position 946,910 of record JAJJMB010001184.1, on the reverse strand, counting down.
GATTGTCTTTTCTTCTTCTTCCTTATCCATCTTATTTCCGATTTTCAACATCTTTGGTTCTTCTTCTGTCCTAACATTTATGTCTTTTGTCGGCTCTGCTGCGGTGAAATTCGCCTTTGGTTCTCCTAATGGTGATGGTTCCTTTATTTTATGTATTTGTTCACCTTCCTTTTCTGGGATCTCGCTTGGTATTCCTTTTCCTTCCTGTGCTCTTATCATGCGTATTCTTAGTTCTTCTTCCTTTTTCGATTATTTTGTCTTCCTCCATTGATCTTTTCGTTTCTTTGCGCGTCCTTCATAATTCTTCACATCTATTTGACTGCAAACTTTTGCGCTCCTAGTATCCCCTTTGATTTCACCTATTCCACTTGGTGTGGGAAACACACGCACTGATGAAGGGTTGAGGCCAAACCTTTTATCGCATGCACCCATGGTCGTCCCAATAACATATTGTATGGTGACTCCACGTCCACTACGCACAATGTTACATGCGTTTCTATTTCTCCTAAAAGTATTCGTATGGTTATCTCACCTTTTGGTTTTGTTATCGCCCGATTAAAACCGTGAATGTTATATGTAGAGCGTGTTAGATCCGCGTCCTTATATCCCATACTCCTAAATGCGCGGTATAATAAAATGTCTACCGAACTGCCCGTGTCTATCAAGGTTTTGTCTACCGCCCACTCTTATGATGCTTTCGCGCTTTCACTTTTTTATTTTCGCTCTGCAGTTATTGTAACCACCATTGGATCTGTTCGCCTTAAACTTTCTTTTGGTATATCATCCGCTGCAAACGTTATCTTCTGTTTTTCCCATTCCTTCAAGGGAGATATTTTTTCTACCGTCATGATTTTCCTTCCTTCATAATCGCGTTTGTGTATTTTACCTGTGACTCCTGCATGAAAATCTGCATCATTCACAATCGATTTTGTTATTGAATTGCATTGTATACGCCTGTTCCCTTCTTTTGCTCCGATAATCCTTATTGCTTCCGTTTGTCCGTTTTGTACTTTAACACATGTTTGCCTTATGCGGTTATTCTCCTCCTGTACCTGTTGGATTTGTGTCTGGATTTGCCGAGATTGGTTGTTTCTTTCGCCCATCTGTGAAGATTCAACAATTTCGCTTCTTCTTCTTCCTGTTATTCTTCTGCTTCTCCTGATATCTGTTACACGCTCCCCTATAGATGCTTGTTTCACCATCTTCTGTTCCTGAATTAATATCCCCTTTTGATAGAGTAAGAGGTATCCTTCAAAGATCTAAAACTGTTATCAACAAAAAAAATATTCCGGGGATGCAAACTGCGGTTTCGTTTTACGGATCTAAAAATTTAGAAACTCTCAAAGTTCTACGAAAACTGTAGCAAACTTTTGTTTGAAAAGAAAATCAATAACTATTTAGAAATCGTTCTAGAATTCCATAGTCCTACTCCTCCAAACTGTATTCTAGCGCCAAAATGTAGTTGCAGGAAATCCTACAACCACACCCTAGTAATAACTCATGAAATATTCTAAGAAATCATGTTGAAATACTCAAAATCCTTTTATTAGAATTAGAACAAGTACAAAGAAGATATGAGTATGCCCTAACTTGGAAAACAAACAACTTTCTCTCTCCTAAATATCTTATCTCAGCTCACCAAAAAGATCTCTCCCTTCTACAATGGCATTTGGTCCCTTTTATAGGAGTTTACATAGTGGAGGACGGCTCATAAAGCCCCTATTTTCGGATCTGGAGCGCGTCAACGTCGCTTGGACTTTAATATTGTCGCATGGATTCTTTACTGCCGTGTGGTTCTTCACACTTCTGTTGTGACTCGGTGACGTCATCTAGTTCGTCACTTTGAATATATTGTACGCGTTCGTGTTCGCTTGATACTAAAGGGATTATTTCGCATACCATATGACTGTGAGGTATTTTGCACCCACAAAATGAGTGTTATTAGAGTTAAATAATACTTAGGTAGTACACTGGGGTGTGGAAATTTATGTGGGAATCAAGATAAGGTAACCCCACTATTTGCTTGGGTGATTTTTCAACGTATCAAAGATCGAGTTCACTGCAAACTCCAAAGTGACACATTTAAATTGGGTTAGAAAGAAGCATGGATGTATGCAATCACAAAAAATATAATATAAGACTGAAATTTGGAACAAAGAGAGTGGTTGCCTTCAGTTTTGTGTTCCCGAAGGATCTGGCATCGTGCACAACAAACCTGGTGTTACTCAGAATTTATATATTATCAGCATACAAACAACATACCTAGGTAGAGGGTCATGCACGACAAAGGTTCTATATGCACATAACTGTAAGTAGTGAACTGATGCGACTTAACATGAAGGAGCGGATCATATATTATGAGAGTACTTAACGTTTTAATTGTTAACCAGCTATGCTACTTTATCTGGGGGTAGGAAATCAGCAAATTCCAATTGTAAGGTTCCGAAAAAAAAAAACGCTACATTGGTATATCTTTAATATTTCTCGCCGGATTATAATGTAATAATGTAACTTAACTTATTAACAAAACCGCTACATTGTATACCAAAGTACATAAGAGATAGGGGATGCAAGAGAGCCTCTGCTGCCAGATGACAACGACAAGTTGCACAAACTTCTCATTGACAGGTCTCTCTTATTCAAGGAATCATTTGAATTCATTGCTCATGTAAAACCCAAGTCCTTTGCACAATGGCATATTTGTGGAGTTCAAAGATGAGGTAGCTACGGGTCATGGTGTCTTACCGGAGTGGCTTCTCTTGGTATGTCAAGCACTCTTTAGTCCAGAAAATTCCCTTTGTGTAGAATGCCTGCAGGACCGTAGCAGATTCTTTGCCAACCCTGCACAACTTAAACTTTTTAGCTTCTGTGGTCGAGTTAATAAACAGTGTGAATGCACTCAAAATACTACAATGAACAACACAAGCGAAAAACAATTATAGAAGACATCCCTTAAACCACTTGAAAACCCTTATTCGTCAATCGAAACTCGATAAATCAAACCCACCTAAAATTGTTTTTTTTTTTTTTTTTTTTATTTTTTTTTTTTCATCTAAAAAAAAAATAAAGCAGTGCACACGGTTTCCTTCTCTGCAAAATATCCTACCTAAAATTAAAAATAACTTCACACATAAAAATCCCACTCTTGAAAGCGAACCTGATTTATATTGGAAAATATAATCTGTATTAACTAAAATTGCCTCTACCCTGTCCAGCAATGCTTGCAACTATCCTGAGTTGATATTGTAAATTGGTTCCCTGAAGCCAACAGCGCCCATGTAAATAGTTATGATAAGAACAATGCAAAAATGGCGAACTGGCCTGTTAAAGAGAAACTCACACTTGAATTTCTGGAAGGATATATTCAGCCCTCCACCCTAACCACAAAAGGAACCCTGGAAACAAGCCAAGTGTTGCCTTGTTTCGAATATAAGAAATATCATTGCCACATGAACCTGTTGAGAGCTTCCATTTCCATCCAGTAGGATGCAATTGAAAACTGCGACCAATGCCCACCTGAAAGATATCCACAATTAACTCGCAGTATAATGCTTAATCTCTGTAGTGGCAGGAAATCCCACAACTAACACCCCTTAACAATTTCTATAGATCTAATATATTGAACATAAAAATGAAGATGAAATGCTAAAAATGTAAAATGGACACAAGGATTTTTTACATGGTTCGATCAATGTGATCTACATCCATGGTTCTTCACTATGAGTGTTGGAATTACATGAGTATTACATTTAGAATCTCCATTTATGGGTTTTGGTAGAACTCTAGATCTAGTTTTGTGATGGAGGAAGAAGATGAGAATACAAAAGATAAAGTTGACCTCCTCTTCTCTCTCCTGCCTTTCTCTTTATATATATGTTTATATAGTGGATGACATCTAATATGTAGTGGAGTACACCTAATGAAGCGCGGCTCTATTGATATTGGAGCACGACTCTATTGATAATGGAGCGCGGCCCTGTTGATAAATGACGCGCACCAAGGAAATGTATAAATGACGCGCACTCTTGAAATGTATAAATGACGCGTAGCCTTGATATTGCCTCGCTCTCTTAATGTTGACGCGCACTCCTATTGGTCAAGCGATATTTCCCCCCTACATTTTGCCTATTTTTTCTTGAATATTGCTTGAAGAGCGATCTTTAAGGAAAAATCCGCCTTGTTGTAGTTGTTGGAGCGAGACGATTAGAGTAGTCTTTGATCTTTGTTGTTGAAGGAACGAAGGAAAGAATACTAAACTTAAAAGTACATACTTTCCTTTATTCTTTTGTGAATTCCGAAACTTTGTTGTTGTTGATCACAATTCCTTGATGGAATGATTCATTGTTTTCGATTTTTCCTCTGCGTACTTGGTGTTGGAGTAGTTGAAATGGTGTTGAAATGGTGTTGAACTTGAGGATCATGGTGTTTGAGGTTGAGGGTTGGTTGTTGATGTTGAACGGTTTGAAGCTTTAATGGGCTTGATGCTTTGGAGATTTTGTTGAGCTTGAGTGTGTTTGGTCTTGTAAAGATGAAGCTTCGTGGATTATTGATGTTGGAGGTGTAATGAACTGTTGTGTGTGGTTTCTGTGAGATAACTTCTATTTCGCATACTGCATTGTTGTTGAGGATTCTTGTTGTTCATGAGTGAGCGTCTTCTTTGGAACTGATTCTGACCGAGAAAGTAGAGAACATCAAATGTTTTCTTGGTAGTCCTTGATCGCCTTTGTTCTTTAGTTATGAGGGGAGAATCCTTAAGAAAGCGTTGGATGAGCGAGTTGTTTCTTCAAGTCCTTCTTCTTTGTGGATGTGGAGTACTTCTCTCTTTGAATTGTTGGTACCGCCCTTCATTGTTGTCTTGCCTCTTCCTCATTTTTTCTTCTCATACGGTGGTATAATGTCTCTAAGTTGTTGATGCGAGCGAAATAATTACATACTCCTTTGGCGATGCCATCTTGTTTATCCTTCCTCAGTTTCTTGCATGATATTGATTCTTTTGTGCTTTATCATGCGACATTATTTCATATTTATAAAAATTCAAAAAATGCGTGGGCGATTATAACGCTTATGTGATGGTTATGCCATGAAATGTGTACGCGATGCTTATGCCATGAAATGTGTATGCGATGCTTATGCCATGAAATTCTTATGCGATGCTTTCATGGTGAGAATGTGATGCTTATATGATGAGAATGCTTATCTATTGTTGATTAAATGGAATATATAGATAATGTTTGTGTTACTTAGCTCATTTTTCCGTGCTAATATTGATGTTGCTTCAAATTGCTTTCATTCTTACTTTGCTTTGGCTTTGTCTTTGGTATATGCGTTCCTCTTCGCGCTCATTATTTCTCGCATGTTCTTTTGCTTGTGCTTCATCTTTCTCCCTTTAGTTCTTTGTCCATCTTTAGTTCATTGTATCGCATTGTCTTATCGCCTCCCTTGTTTATTCCTGCATTATTAGTATCGCATAAACAAAATATATAGGTCTGAGGGTTTCTCATGTGGTCTTATTGAGCCTCCCTAAGAAGATGTCTTATTTTTCCTTTATGTATTCATTTGGTCGGGCGGCAAAATCGCAGGCGGTCACTACCCTTTCAAGTAATGACCCATTGATCTTTCCTTATCATCTCTTGTATTTTTTCCTCTGCAGGATGTTTTTCAAGCGACAATGCGACAGGCCTAGATACTCCCGTGAGTAGAAGCCCCATGCAAGATCCCTAATGGAGGGTGCCGTCCTTATATTCCCCTGACTGCCCCTTCAAGGAAGCTTACCCCTACCGGGTTAGGGTGGGCTCTTCCCATCCAGTGATGCAACAATCAGTTGTGTTCGCGGCCCCTTATCCCTCCGACGATATGGATTATGGTTACGAGACCGCACCCTAAGTGGGGTTTCTTGAGGACTGAGTGTATCATAGTCAGAACTTGCCAAGAACGGCCAGGTACGCCCCAGGCACTCTTGACTCAACCGTGTACCCAGGCGCACTGATCGAGTTTCTACACTCCTTGGGAGAGACCTTCTCACCTTAGTCTTTCGACTAAGGCGCCTCTGCTGGATGGGCTTTTGTTTCACCCCAAATCTCCAAGACTCGGGTTCCAGGGTCGGTGTAGCTTTCGCCTGAGCCATGCTAACTAGGTTTTCCCCAATTATGACGCGCGTTAGGTCTTATTATTGCCTCTTGCTTTTACGCGAACTAGGGTTCACACCACAATTGGATGCCTAGCCTCCCTAGTTAGAGGTTTTACTTCTGTTTCCTTCTATTAAGGTCTTATTATAAGGTCTTATTTTTGCCTTTTCTTCTATTTGTATTGTGTCATTATTTTCCTTCTTATTGTTTCCTTCTTCTTCTTTGCTTTTCTTTGTGTTTGTTGTCCTTTTCTTCTTTGCATTTCTTTCAGGAGGTAGGATTCGAACTCAGGATTTGAAGCTTGCATCTTGTTTCCTTAACCATCTGTGCGTCTTCTTCTGTGCAAAGGAAATGCACAATGCTGTAACTTTATTCATTTCTTCACTCTTGTTATTTCAAAAATATGTTAAAAACACTCTTGAGTTGAAATTCGAACGCATGACTTCGGGCTTGTACTCTTCCCTATGAACCAACTATGCAGACTCTCTTGTCCATAACAAACTCTCACTGCTGATATTTGACTTTATATTCACCTTTGGTAACCTAAAAAATATGCGTAAGGTGGGATTTGATCCTGCTTCCTCTTACGCGAATTTAACACACATAACCAACTTTTCAAGCTCATGTTTGTGAAAGGGTGTAATCGCGCTGTCAGATTATCATTATCTTCGCCTTTGGTAGTCCAAAAAATATGCGAGAAAATACGCATGATAGAGAATTCGAACGCGCATCACTAAACTCATTATCTTCACCTCTGAAAACAATGCCGCCCTCTTATTGATATCTTGGCCCTTTTGTGTTCCTAAAATATGTTAAAAATCTGTGTGATGTGTGTGATGAACGCCTGCCACTAAATTCATAATCTTCGCTTACGACCATCTGTGCTACCTCTTATGTGCGGTATAATCAAACGACCGTGCACATTTATCCTTGTCTTCTCCCTTTAGATGTTCAAATATAAGGATGCGAAAAAATACACTTGTGGGGGATTTGAACGCGTGACACTGAACTCATTTGTTTCGCCCTTAACCATCTGTACACGTTGCTATTCGCGAAAGAAATGTATGACTCTCCAAGCTTATTATTTTATTGTCTCCCCTTGAAAAAAAAAGAAAACTATTCATGTGGGCGAATTCGAACGCGCCGCCTTCTTATTCAGAGGATCGATCGTGCGGGATCAAACTCCTTCTTTGCGCCCGTGACCAACTGTGCTAGTTCCTGTTTGCGAAATAGCTGTATTATTCGCATAACTTATTCTCTTTTATGTCGCCCTTGGGTATTTATCATGGAAAGTTTGTTTTCTCCTTCGTAGTCGCATGCATCAGATCTGTTATGTGTTTACTTTCTTTGTGTGATAAGCATCTTCTTTCTTCATCTTCTCCCTTAACATTTTTTGCCGTGAAATTGTTGAATCATTCATCGCTTACTTCATCGGATTTGTGTTGGATAATCTGCAGATTAGTTTATATGACAATATCGGTTGTACTGTTTAAGCTTTTCTTCTTTGAATCCAATCAGCTGTTTCTTCGTGAATTCCATTGTCTGGCATAGACGAGAGTGCGCTGCAAGAAATCAATTAAGTCAGTAAAATCTAGAGAACTTTAGATAATTTCTGCCATACGAAGAGTGAAACCATCAGATTTTGTTCGTGGGAAGAATTCCCCAAATCAGTATCGGAACTTTGATATCCAATGTTTTCAAACTTTATCCAATGGGTTTGTAAAATACGATTCACTGAAATCAAATCTGCAATCAAAACTCGTTTTAAAACTTGAGCTGAAGAGGAAATCGAATTTTGATGAAGAACAGTTCATGAGTTTTGTAAACTCTTTCCAAAACTTTGTTTTACAATAACTAGATCTAAAAAATTGTATGAGTAAAATGAAGAAATAAGAGGAGGATTTATCTTTTAGGATCGATTGTTGATGAAGATTTTCTCTGCTGCTGCTTTAACCGAATAGATATGCTGGCTGAGATTCGTTCTCTTTGGAAAAAATACCATGTTTTGCCCCCGAAGTTTTCATATCTCGCTAAGGCTTGAGGTAGGATAAATCCTTTACTCCTCCCTGTTTCTAGCGCCAAAATATAGTTACAGGAAATCCCACAACTAACACCCCTTAACAATTTCTATAGATCTAACATATTGAACATAAAAATGAAGATGAAATGCTAAAAATGTAAAATGGACACAAGGATTTTTTACATGGTTCGATCAATGTGATCTACATCCATGGTTCTTCACTATGAGTGTTGGAATTACATGAGCATTACATTTAAAATCTTCATTAATGGGTTTTTGGTAGAACTCTAAATCTAGTTTTGTGATGGAGGAAGAAGATGAGAATACAAAAGATAAAGTTGACCTCCTGTTCTCTCTCCTACCCTTCTCTTTATATATATGTTTACATAGTGGATGACAGCTAATATGTAGTGGAGTACAGCTAATAAACCCCTTTATTTCAGATATTGAAGTGCAGCTCTATTGATATTGGAGCACGGCTCTATTGATAATGGAGTGCGGCCCTGTTGATAAATGACGCTCACCAAGGAAATGTATAAATGACGCGCAGCCTTGATATTGCCTCGCTCTCTTAATGTTGACGCGCACTCCTATTTGTCAAGCGATATTTTGCCCCTACAATCTCAAAATAAGTTTTCGTTGTGTCGAATAAAGAGAAAAGAATGTTATCTAGAGAAGCTAAATAAAATTTCAATGTGGGGATTTTTAAACAAAACAACATTAAGATGTGAAACCAGCTGATACACAAGATTACAGAAGAAAAATACCTAGCATTAATAAAGAACGCGCGATCGGGGATACTTGAACTAATTGGGGATCTAAATTACTTCCCCCAACCAATAGTGTCTGCTAAGGATGTTTTTGGGGCAAAAATACGAAAATACCCTTCCCTCAAAATAAAAATAAAAAAACTTAAAATCAAAAAAACAAAATCATATCCCCATTTCCATCTTCACTTCTTATTAATCTCTTTTAGGGTTAGGGATTTGAAACCTAAATATTTCCCACTCCCTTTTTCAAATTCTAAAGTTTCCCTATTCCCTTTCAAATTCTCTTCTCCTTCTCTGCCGGCTCCTCACTTTGAAAACGATTTTTTTTTTTTTTACATTCGGAAGTGATGAAGACCATGCCGGAAGTGATGAAGACTATGCCGGAAGTGATGAAGACCATGCCGGTAGTGATGAAGACAATCTCGGAAATTAATTTTTTTACATCGCCGGAAGTGATGAAGACCATGCCGGAATTGATGAAGACCATGCCGTCACTAAATGCCGGCATGCTCGATAGAAATCTATCAATGCCGGTAGTCAAATGAAAAAAAAATCAATTTTCTGGATATTTTACATCATGTGCCGGCAAAGAAATTTAAGAACATACTATGCCGTTAGTAGTACCGGCATGCTCGAGAATTAACTGACTATGCCGGCAGTGAACACAGCCGGAAGGGGCTATGCCCCCCGGATAGCGGCAAACATTTATGAAAATTTCCAACAAATGACGGCATGGATGGACGACCGACAACATGCCGATGATACTATGGTTGGATATGCGTGTTTGCCCGTCAGACACATTGGTGATGTCATACACATCCGTCGCAGTTAATTTTAGGATGAATGTGTCTCATTAACAACCTGAGATCTTTGTACATTGACTATGCATCAGCGTTTTAGTAAATTCACTATGCGGTACTAGTGGTACACTGGTCCTCTGTTGGGATGACCAGCCTTATTTATTAAGTGCTCTTGTGTACAACCTATATATCTAAATCGCTGAACTAATTACTTAGATATATGTAGTTGATAAAACACTAATAGTAGTAAGTGGGGTTTCTATTCTCCGTTCAGTAAGAGAATAGAAACCCACTTACTACTATGATAGGGAGAACTTCGTAAGAAAGGGAGTAGTATACTATTACTTCTCAAAGTTTTGTTTCTGTTGCATTACAAAGTGGAGAGACCACTCGGCTATTTATAGCCATTAGCATTGGGTCGGTAAATAAACCAAGCACACACGTGTTTACATTTCAAGATTTACTTAACAACTAAGATGTTGTTGCTTATCTAGTTTAGGCGGTTAAGAATTAACCAAGAAGTAAATCCAGTATTTACTGGATTGTTCCCGACCAATGGTAGGCCACCCCAACAAGACGTGTTTACACAATACTCCCCCTTGGACCACCATTTCTAAGAACGTTGCCTCATTAAAACCTTCCCGGTAAAACCCGATGGGACAAAAACCCGGTCGAAGTAAAAAGAGTACAACAGACATCTTAGAACGGTGTTGGACCCGCATATGCTGCTTCGTTAAAACCTTGACAAGGAAAACCCAGTGGAACAAAACCTTGGCGAAGGAAAAAGAGTACAGCGCGTTATTGTCCAAATCTCCCCCTGCACAGAATCTCCGTCAATTTGTCTGCTTGTATATGTGGGGCATTCCGATCCCATAAACCAGCTTCCGAAAGAGCTTTGTCGGTAGTGACTTAGTGAAAAGATCAACATAATTCTCACAAGATTGTATCTCCTTGATCTCAATCTCGTTGTTCTTCTGGAGGTGGTGAGTGTAAAATAGTTTTGGCGAAATATGCTTTATCCTATCACCTTTAATGTAGCCTTCTTTAATTTGCGCTATGCAAGCTGAGTTGTCTTCGCAAATTATTGTTGGTGTACTGGTAATGGAAGGTAGACCACAAGAACTTCTGATATGCTCAACTAATGATCGCAGCCACACACATTCTCGACTTGCTTCATGTAGAGCAATTATTTCAGAGTGATTGGAGGAGGTAGATGGCATGCTCTGCTTACAAGATCTCCATGAAAATGCCGTGTCTCCGCTTGTAAAGACATACCTTGTCTGAGAGATTACTTTGTGGGGGTCCGAAAGATAACCAGCATCTGTGTATCCCTTAATATTCGAGCAGTTCTCTGAATCTTTCGAGTAGAACAATCCCATGTCCGTAGTGCCGTGCAGGTAACGAAAAATGTGTTTTACTCCAGCCTAATGTTTCATTGTTGGCGCGAAACTGTACCTGGATAAGAGATTTACTGCAAAAGAAATATCTGTCTAGTACACTGAGCTAAATACAATAACCCACCAATGGCACTCAAATATGTCACTTCTTGACCAAGGAGTGTTTCGTTTTCCTCTTTAGGACGAAATGGATCTCTTTTGGGATCAAGACATCTCACAACCATTGGAGTGCTAAGCGGATACGATTTGTCCATATTAAAGCGGTTGAGAAGTTTCTCTATATACGCTGATTGATGGACAAGGATACCTCCCTCATAATGCTCAAGTTGTAGATCTAGACAAAACTTTGTTTTACCGAGATCTTTCATCTCGAACTCCTGCTTTAAGCATTTTTGTGCTTTGGAGAGTTCATTAGGAGTTCCAATAAGATTGATGTCATCTACATATATAGCAATTATAGCAAACCCAGTGTTTTCCTTTTTAATGAAAATGCATGGGCATATAGGATTGTTCACATACCCCTGACTTAATAAGTATTCACTTAGAAGATTATACCACATTCGTCCAGACTATTTCAAACCACACAAGGCTCGTTTTAATTTTAGCGAATACATATGACATGGTTTATCTGCTGGCAACTGAAAACCCTCAGGGGTTTTCATATAGATATCTGTATCCAGTTTCCCATACAGATACGCAGTAACCACATCCATTAGATGCATTTTGAGTCCTTCATGGACTGCCAGACTAATCAAATACAGAAAGGTAATTGCATCCATTACAGGAGAATATGTTTCCTCGTAATCAATCCCTGGTTTATGTGAGAAACCTTGTGCCACTAGTCTCACTTTATAGCGAACGACTTCATTTTTCTCATTTCGCTTGCACACAAACACCCATTTGCAGCCAACTGGGCTCACATTATCTGGTGTTCGGACTGCAGTACCAAAAACATTGCGCTTAGCGAGAGAAAGTAATTCTTCCTGGGTTTCCTTTTTCCATTTCGGCCAATCTTCCCTTTGACGACATTCCTCTATAGAGTGCGGTTCAATACCATCATCATCTAAGGCAATGTCAGTAACTACTGTAAATGAAAATATGTCGTCAATAATCATTGTGTTATGATCCCAAACTTATCGATTGCATGCATAATTAATAGAGGTTTCCTCATTTTGAGGTTCCATTTCTCCGTAGAGACATTCTCCTCGTCAGGAGATCTATTTTCAGAGAGTTTGGGTCCTTCTTTAATAGTCTCCCCAAGAGCACTATTAGTCAATGATTGAGATTGGTTTTTCCTCTTTCGAGGAGCAAAATCCTTTGATCCAACTGGTCGTCCACGCTTTCGGCGTACCTCAGACGACTTATTTACTACCACATCCACAGATTGTCCCATAGGAACATCAATACGCGATGGATCATTTTTAGCTGGCACATCTACTTTCATTATTTTTGTTGTATCTGTAAATGCATCTGGCATCTGATTTGCGATATTTTGAAGATGTTAAATCTTCTGTACCTCAGTTTCACACTAATTTGTGCGTACATCAAGATGAGACAACTCTGGTGTATACCATGATAATTCACGTCGTTCCTCAGGAGGTAGCTTTCCCTCCCTAATGGTGGGAAGACTGTCTCATCAAAATGACAATTCTCAAATCTTGCCATAAACACATCCCCTGTTAATGGTTCAAGATATCGAATTATGGATGGTGAGTCAAATCCAACATATATCCCAAGTCGACGTTGTGTGCCAAACTTGGTGCGTTGTGGTGGTGCAATGGGAACATAAACAGCACAACTAAAAATGCGCAAATGGGATATATCGGGTGGATGACCTAGCACATGTTGTAAAGGGGAATACTGATTATTTGCACAAGGTCGGTAACGTACCAGTGCAGCAGGGTGCAAAATAGCGTGTCCCCAAGAAGAAACAGGGAGTTGAGTTTTCATAAGCATAGGTCTGGCAATGAGTTGTAAGTGTTTAATGAATGATTCTGCTAAACCATTCTGTGTATGCACATGAGCAACAGGATGCTCAACATCAATGCCTAACGACATGTAATATGCGTCAAATTCCTTTGAAGAAAACTCCGCTGCACCATCAAGCCAAATAGACTTGATAGAATAATCAGGAAAATGAGCACGTAATTTAATAATTTAGGCAAGGAGCCGAGAAAATGCTAAATTACGTGTCGAAAATAAACAAACATGCGACTATCTAGCAGAAGCATCGATCAGAACCATAAAGTACTAAAAGGGTCCACTATAGGAATGTATAGGACCACATATATCACCTTGTATTCTTTGCAAGAAAGCAGGTGATTCCAGAACCACTTTTGTCAAAGACGGTTTTTTAATCAGTTTCCCCAAAGAACAAGCAGTACAACCAAGTTCTTTGTTAAGCAGGAGTTTCTGCAAAGGATGTCCTTGACAGTTCTGAACAATTCTACTCATCATAGTAGAACCTTGGTTCCCAAGTCGATTGTGCCACAACACAAACGTGTTCGGGTCATAAAACTTTCGAACTATGACCGAATAAGATTCACTTTTTAAATCTTTGAATGGTACAACCCAGAAGTGAGAGATGGAAGCCTCTCAGCAATATTCCTTCCGTTAGGCGATGTAATATACAAGTACTCCTTATTGTTCTCATTAACCGTTTTAATGTTGTATCCATTCTTGCGTATATCTTTGAAACTCAACAGATTCCTATGGGATCCGGAGGAATATAACGCATCATTAATAGTGAATATGGTACCACATGGTAATGAGACACAAGCTTTACCAGCACCTTCTATAAGGTTCGCTGAACCACTCATGGTAGTAATATTAGCCTTGAACCTTTTCAAGAATACAAAGTACTTAGTACTTCGAAATATTGAATTTGTCGTTCCACTATCAACAAGACAAAATTCACCATCGGGATTTCTTTCGGAGTCCATATCCTTCTATACACATAAAGAAGGTATAAGATAGTTGCACAAGATAATTTCAGCAACATACGTGTATTACACATATTCATACATATTATACATATGCAAACCAAAAAATTAGTACAAGCCAAAATAAAACATCAAAAAGTGAAGGTACTAACTACACGCTAAAACAGGATATTACAGCTTTAATTTACACTGAACAAACCATCAGCAAACTGGTCAAACGCAGTCTGGTATTCATCGCCCCCAAAATCGAGTAGGTAGTCAGAAACCTCTAGCTTTGGAGATTCAGTGGAAATATTGCGTTCTGCCAAATTCATCTAAATGTTTGCTTCCTTTTTCTTGTGAGGCTCACAGAGATCAGCGCGGCAGGATCTATACCAATGGTCTGTAGAACCACAACGATAGCAACCCTCGTCATTTTTCTTAGGGGATTCTCAGATTTCTTTTGAGAAGTGGAAGTCGATCCCTTCCCCTTGTCTTGCTTCGCTTCCATATTTTTGTTATACGGATGGTTGTGGGAATTTCTAGACCTACGACCTCCGCCTTTACGCTTCTTTCCACGATAACCCTGCTTACCACGATCATGTCTGTGTCTAGAATACGATGCCCTATTCACTTCTGGCACCGGAGCAGAACCACAAGGACGAGACTCGTGATTTTTCATTAACAATTCGTTATTCTAATCAGCCACGAGAAGGAAGCATATTAGATCAGAATACCATGTAAAACGGCATTCCCGATATAACTGCTGAAGTACAATATGCGAAGCATGAAAGGTACTCAACGTCTTCTCTAGCTTGGATTCTTCTGACAACGGCTCACCGCACATCTCAAACTGAGCAGCGATTTTGTACAATTCAGAATTGTAAGCCGATACGGATTAAAAATCCTGGAACCTCGGATGAATCCATTGATTACGAATTTTTGGCAGGGTAACCACCTTAAAATGGTCATATTTCCCTTTTATGGTATTCCATAACTTTTGAGGTTCTCTACAGTTTGCTACCTCATGTTTCAGGGTTGGGGAGAGGTGACGGCGCAAGTAAGCTACAGCCCCGACGCGTTTGTCTGATGTACAATCTTCCTCGTTGATCGTATGACCAAGTTTATTCGCTTCCAGATGCAACTCAGCATCGAGCGCCCATGAGAGATAGTTTTCACCAGAGTCCTCAAGTGGCATAAAATCAAGACTAACTAAATTCGACGACATTTTAAAGAAATGTAACAGAAATATATAACAGAAATGTCAAATCCGTCAGTCAAAACGTAGTTTGATACGGTCAAAACGGACGACCACTTCCTTAGCTTGATTAAATTGGAACACCACGTACACACCGAGCTACTTCGTGATGATAACATTTTGTAAATGTACTAGTGGTACACTGGTCCTCTGTTGGGATGACTAGCCTTATTTATTAAGTGCTCTTGTGTACAAACTATATATCTAAATCTCTGAACTAATTACTTAGATATATGTAGTTGATAAAACACTAACTTAATAGTAGTAAGTGGGGTTTCTATTCTCTGTTCAGTAAGAGAAGTTTAAAGGTCATAATATCATATGATAGGGAGAACTTCGTAAGAAAGAGAGTAGTATACTATTACTTCTCAAAGTTTTGTTTCTGTTGCATTACATAGTGGAGAGACCACTCGGCTATTTATAGCCATTAGCATTGGGTCGGTAAATAAACCAAGCACACACGTGTTTACATTTCAAGATTTACTTAACAACTAAGATTAGGCGGTTAAGAATTAACCAAGAAGTAATGGTAGGCCACCCCAACAAGACGTGTTTACATAATAAGTATATATATATATATATATAAGTTTATTCACAGTTTATTTATTTCTTACTGGTTTATTAATATTATTGAGAGTGACTTTCATAATATTAAATTAGTATGGATTTATTTATTTGTATGGTTTCATAATGCGTTCGTGGCCAAATGTTATTTGAGATTTTTTGGTCTCTGTGCCCCATGTTCCATGTTCGCCTAAATGATTTTAGGTTTCTTAAAACTCTTAACTTAATTTCTAAATTTATATCCCTCTGTTAAACTTCAAGTTCAAGATCAATATTCATAGTATTCTTTTCATCATCAAGACAAAGCAAGCAAGAAGACGAAACGTTTAGATGATTTTATCAATCGAATCATGCTGCTGCATCAATGCCAAGTACCTCTTCTCTCCCTCTCATGTCTATCTTCACGATATAAATAAATTCCGTCTCGCAGAACAGACCAGTGACAACGATTTAGGCATAATTCATGGAATATATCGTTCCATCCATTTCCTTTATAAACAGTAACGGTACTCTCATACCAACGAAAATCTCACCAAAAATGTGTATTACTAATCAGTGATTGATGAAATTCCCAGTGCCATTCCTCATCTTTGCGGAGCGTATGTACACCTAGATCGTCATCATTAGACTTGCAATGCATATCCAACGAAACTTTATAACCTTCGATCTCATTTGTTACCCGCACCGTCACTCTCTCATAATGGAACCATGAAAATGATGAACACTTGGGAACTAGTAACGGAAGCAGTAGCAGCAACAACAGACTTACGGCATTGCCATTGTTTCTAGTACCCATACTCGAATCTGGGTGAGTCCAATGACGCCTTATCAATCTATTTATGCACATAATGGCTTATAGGAATTAATGGCATAATCACTGTAGAATCTTTATAATTTAAGGCTAACAAAAAAAAAATGATCGATTACAGCTAACAAATTATTGGAGGAACAATTTCGGGAAAATCCAAAACTTAATTGCACCATTATTTTACCAAGAAAAATTTGGTAACATCATTGATTACCAAAAAAAATCAGCCAATCATAAAATAGCTACAAATATGTTAAGTGATAGTGTCTCTCGTTGGATAAGGCTATATATGTTCAGTGTTCGCCGGCAAAGTGTATTTAACACCTCGAAGTTATCCACATGTCCAATATGGAAAAACGAAGTTTAGGAGGTGCAGGAACTCAAATGTGGAAAATGTTAAAGATCGTGAATCTCTTGGGCATAACGCCGTAACAACACTGCTGCAGTTTTAGTTGGGGCCGTGGAAAAGAACCATGTTTTAAGGCATACATAAAAATTTCGAGGCATACAAATTTATTTTCCCAACTAGGGTATGTTTATAAGGGGTGTCTAATAGGTATGCAATGACCTATATACCCTAAAATCGTTTATATTATTAAAAACCAAAAATCAAAATCAGTGTTAAACTTAAACATTTTCTGTTCGTCTCTACCCGATCCCTCCTGCGAAACCATAGATAAAAAAATTATCGTGAAAATTTGATCGTATCGATTGGTAAAAATTTGATTGTCGATCAAACACAACTACAAAAATAACTCGCACAAAGAAACCTGCAGTAGGTAGTCATTCTAAATCTTCTTCTAATCCGCCAATTGAAGGACACGAAGAAGTTGAAGGATCGGATGCAGAAATTCAACGAAATGAAGAACCAACTCCTAAAATGATGATTAGAATATATTTTCTATAAACCCTCTCTTATGTTATTGTTTTTGATTGATAGAATATGATTAATTTAGAAAAAACTAGAGCTTTTTGTGGTTACAGAACGAAGTTCGGCTGATTAGCTAGATGAATTATGAGCCGAACTGTTCATTGTTCTTCGTTCTTAAAGTGCTTATGAACAGTTCGGCTGATAATTCATTTCTAAACGATAGACGAACTTCCCAGGTGGTTAATACAGTGTCAGGTTCGGCTAATACCTTCCCAACCTTTCCCTGCCGAACCTAAGAAGTGAAATTTACCCCAGGTGGTTGTCAGGTTCGGCTAACCCGATTAGACCACTTTCAAGCCGAACCTATCTCTGTAAACACATCGAAAATATTGATTTATAGGTTTTAGGTTCGGCTGGCTCGTGCTGAGGAGTTATCAGCCGAACTTCCCTCTGTAGACTCAAGTCTTTCAATCTTGTTTTGGTCATAACTTCTTCGCCCGATGTCGGAATGACTTCATTCTTTTTGTGTTGTCTTCGTATTTTCATTCTCTTAAAGATGAAGATAAAATCTCCTTGATTTAATAAGTTGAATTTGGACCTTGGTATTCTCCATTAGTAGACTTCACTTTCTTAACACTTTTATAGTCATTTCCACTTCTTTTGGTTGATTAATCCTAAGAAAGGTTACACAATAGAAAACATACGTAATAAAAATTCGGACCCCTAAATGTGTATGAACTTAAGTGTTTTTTGTAAAATCAGAAACATGTTCGGCTAATATGATTTTTTGAATATGATCCGCACTTGGAAAGATATATGGTTCGGCTGATACGATATTTAGAGTAAAAACCGAACATTCAACTTAAATTTTTTTCAAAACTCTTCGGAGAAGGTTCGGCTTATAATGAAAATTTCTTATTAGCCGAACATTTAACTAGTAAGTAGGCCGGAAGTTACAAAATATAAGTTCGGCCAATAACTATTCTATTTCGAATAAGCCGAACTGTTCATCTTCTGTAGTATACCAGTTAGGTTCGGCTGATAATTTCAAGCCGAACCTATCTCTGGTTCACCGAACTTGATGAAAAAAATAAATTTTTTGATTATTTCAACCTACAAAAATGAAGTATACTTATGTATTGTTAGCATTGGGTTCCTCATCGATGTATACATCTTCTAGATTTGGCTCATAAATATCATCATTATGAGTTTGAGTTTGGGTAAAATCATTCTCATAATCTAGAAAATCAGCCACTTCCGGATCATTGTTGTAGTTGATGTTAAATTTCTTAGCTTTTCTAGATGAAGATTCTCCCTCCTCATCCATTTTGATTACTTGGATCAAAAAACAAGTTTTTTCCTCACTTCTCTTTCTCCTTCTAAAAAAAAACCTAACTTTTTTCCCCCCAAATTTATCAACACAAAGTTTATAACTTATTAAACTTAATCACTAATCACTAATAAAGATTTAGTATAACTAATCATCAGTATTAACGCTAATACTAAAAGGGCAGTTTTGTCATTCCAAAAATATTTAGTTAAGGGGCTTTAGGATTTACTATCTAATGACCCTATTTTGGCATTACTTGATATGCCCTGAAATTTTTCAGTATGCCCGAAAACAGGGTTCGTGGAAAATGCCAGACATAGCTGATCATGCCTTAATTAATCAGTAAAGAGCCCAGGAAAGGCCCGTTATCATTCAAAAAAATTCTGTAGGCCTACATTCCTTACCTCCTTTTACTAAATTAGGGTGAGCAACGGATATGTGGATGCAAGTCTGGTCCAGCGTCCAATCCATATAAGTCACGGATTTGAGACTTTTACCCACATCTAATCCCATTGCATGTAGGATTTGTGGATTAAAAAAAACAAACGAAAATAAGTAAATATTTAACAAATTTAAATGATTCAGTTAATAGGTAAACAATTATTTTGTAAAAGGGTCATATGTTTATTGTTTAATTAGGGTCTGGGTCGTAAAACATTCACTTGATGCATTAGGGTCGTTGACTAACCAGAGACCGTTGGAAAATTGATAGTTGACCCTTAGCAAATGCCTTGACCATCAGTTGACTAGTGTTGACAGTTAAATTTTGTCAAAACATTTAGCTCTCTCATCCTTCTCCATCTTCTTCCATTTATGTGAATTCTCCTTCTTTTTCCATTTTAATTTGCTGAGTAATAAAGACAAACATAAATATTGAATTCTCGGTTTCGAAATAGTTGATGTTTTAGAGATGCGAGTTAATAAGAATCAGTAACTATCGTTTCAAGCGTGGAATTATGCTGGAGATTAGTATCAAATGAATTTCAGATGACATTGATACAATAGTTTTCTGGAAATTGTTATCACATCTTTGTTCCACCGTCTTTGTTCCAACATAATAATTCGTATGGGAAACTCAAAAGGAAGATAGTAATTGGTGGTGCTGCAATTGTTGGTTTAGCAACTGCTTTGTCTCTTCATAGGTTTAAATTCTTACACAAAATGGGTTGTTCGCTATATAGTTGGAGTTAAATCTTTGTTGTTTGAACAATCGATCATTGAGAAAGGGTGGGATGTGGCTGGTTATTTGATTGCATTAGGTAGTTAGATGACTTTTAGTTTTGTGACTTTTAGTGCGTAACTAGAATGGAGAAAAATTTATAAGTGAACCATCTCGTTGGGTTGGCGAAAGAACATGTCTGAAAATGTAGCATGTTTGATGAAATGTCACTTTATAACTTGGTTAAGTATTTAACTGTGCTAGGGTATAATGTCATTTAAATATTTTATATGGGCATTCTGGTAATTATTTAGACGGTCAAAGTCAGTCTACGACCCTAATGCATCAACTGCATGTTCTACGACCCAGACCCTATTTAGACAATAAACATACGACCCTTTTACAAAATATCTCATAGGTAAATGTTCTACGACCCAGATCCTAGTTAGACAATAAACATACGACCCTTTTACAAAATATCTCATAGGTAAATGTTTAACAAATGTAATTCAGTTTTAAAACTTAGATTACTGTAGTCTAAGAAACTACGACATAACAAGAGTAACGCAAACTTTTTAACAATCAAGAGTAAATTATTCATCGATATGAATGCCTTCGATAAATCCAAGATTTCTTCTTCAGGAATATCTTGGAGAACTTTCACTGCACCTACAAGATGAAAACTACTAGTTATATGCATAAAAAGAATTAAATTAATAGGTAAGAAAGTTCTTTGAAGATAAAAAGTCAAAAGACTAAGATCTAATCAATATCAGTGTAGCCGAAATCACTCTCCAAGACCGATTACTTGCCGAGTAATCGCTACAAGCTATATGACTGATGGGTTTCCGATTCCAATCCATTTCCAATTTTTAGTGATTAACAAGGTCGAATTTGTCAATTTGGACCGATTTTTGTAGAAAACTAGTTGACGGATTTTCGGAGTTGGCCTTGTATACATACAAGGAATTTGATTCTTTTTTTTTAATATAATACTAATATTAAATTAAAATAAATATATACTGCCCTACCTATTAATTTGTGGAAGAATTTCATAGTAGGAAAAAGATCTATAAGGATGTTGCCCTTATAAACATCTGAATGATCTAAACATCTCGATTTTGTAGGAATATCTTAATGACCTAAAAATCTTGATTTTATAGGAAGAGGTTTATTTATCTATCTTTTTATTTTTTTCTAGATTCCCATGGCTTGGGCCTTCAAAACTTTGAACAATTATAGTATTCATTGGCAAATTCAAATTTGAAATTTCAATTTCAAGTTCAAGATCAAGATTCATAGTATTATTTTTCATCATCAATAAAAAACAAGCAAGAAAAAGAAACATTGAGATGATTTTATCAATCGAATCATGCTGCTGCATCAATGCCAAGTACCTCTTTTCTCCCACTGTCCCTGTCTATCACGACGCTGCAGATAAATTCCATCTCGACGAACAGACCAGTAACACCAATTTAGGCATAATTCATGGAATTTGTCGTACCATGCATTTCCTTTATAAACAGTAACTGTACTTTCATACCAACGATAATCCCGATTGTCGTACCAACGAAAATCACACCAAAAATGTGTATTACTAATCAGCGATTGATGAAATTCCCAGTTCCATTCCTCACCTACACGGAGCGTATGTACACCTAGATCGTCATCATTAGACATGCAATGCATATCCAACGAAACTTCATAACCTTCGATATCATTCTTTACGAACACCCTCACAATATCAAAATGGAACCATGAAAATGATGAACACTTTGGAACTAGTAACGGAAGCAGTAGCAGCAACAACAGATTTATGGCATTGGCATGGTTTCTAGTACCCATACTCGAATCTGAACCTATCTAATGACGACCTATGAACCTATCTATTTTATACGCACAATGAATTATCGGAGTTAATCGCATAATCACTGGAGAATCTTTTTAATTTAAGGCTAACAACAAAATTAGATTGACTACAGCTAAGAAATTAATGGAGCAAAATCGAAAATTTAATTGCATACTAAAATTAAACATGTTTTAATTGGCTTACTATAAATACGCAAATGAGATAAAAAAAAATTACATTGAAAGAGCTAATTGAACTATTACTTAGATAGATGAATGAGATTTATAGACTTTCATAGATTTCTTATTTGAGTGACTCCCGGATATTGAGTTGTTGGCTGGGGACTTAAGGAAAGATAGATATTTCGGCCACTTACGATTCGGTGACAAAAATTCCAAAACCAACTTTTGGCAACGGTTTTATACCGATTTTACCTGCACGATGAGTCCAATTAACCTAATATTGATTTTTTTGTGAACGATTTGATGGACTTTTGGCAACAATTTTTTAAAAATGAGTCCGGTTAAATTTCTACGATCAGTTGACCGAGTCCAATTAACTTGTTATGACCAGTTGACTGAATCCAGTTACCGTGCTGAGACCATTTGACAGAGTCCAGTTAACTTACTATGACCAGTTGACTAAGTCCAGTTACCGTGCTGTGACCAGTTAACTGTCCGGAACGGGTGTGCTTTCCTACTGGACACTCGAATATAGTGTTGTTGACCAGTCAACGTGAGTCCAGTTGACGTGCTCAAATTTTGGAACGCACAATTAGTGCACTATAAAAAAAATTCTTAGTGCATTGATCATGCAAACATGTACATGATCATTTCTTGGACATATATTGTACTTCTTCGGTCATTTTTTGCCTTTAGGTCATACTTTCCTTTATTTGGAATTTACAAGGACTCTCAAATAGACTCTCTTAAAGTCTACAAATTTCTGGTGATTCTCTGAGAGTATTTTAGAGAGTCTTTGTGACTCGTGGATTCAAAAAATGAGATCCGCAAACAATCAATGTGATTTGTAAATACAAAAAATGTATCATATTTAATTAATATTCGCAATATCTACCGATTTTTTCAGTAGGCACATTATAATGTGTATAAAAGTACCATGAGTACATAGTTTTTTTTTTAATAGGAAAGAAGATACATTAAGAACTTAAACTAGATTTACATAAGAGGAGTATTTAATGAGATATCCAAACTCTTGAGCGGAGCGTCGATCCGGTGACCTCCTACATGAAAGTCAGACTCTTTGCCAACTGGGAAAAGATGTGTTCGTGTCAAATAAATCTCATTGTTGTCCAATTATTAAGTTTCCATTCTTTTTATTCCACTCATCCACATTTAATTTGATACGCTATCTTTCCGCTGGTGAGCATCTTATTATTGTTGCCTCTATGTTTGAATTCTGGAAAGATGATCTTCAGGATCTCTTTGATCAGTAGACGAATCTGGTTCCTCTTAGCTTTCATCAAATAGAAATTCATCGGAACGACATTTTTTTCGCAAAAAATCGTGAAGTCCTGCACATGGCAAAGCTATTTCCGCTAGTATTTTGTACGGAACGGAGGTGCACTCTTAAATGTGAAGAAGGGAGAGGAGATGTCAAATTGGGCTTTCTAGTTCAGAACGTATTAAAAGAAAACTTTAGTTACAAAAGTAAATACAAGATAAATTTACAAGAAAAGAGGCCACCCCAAAAACTTGCAAACTATTAAAATATAAAGTAGGAAACATCAGGTATTTCTACAGCATTAATGAAAGCCGGCTTCCCATCATAAGTTATTCCTTTTCCAGCATTCAGAGAGCAGGCTCTCTTTGCCATATTATCTGCAGTGAAATTAACTTCTCTATAAGCATGCTCATATCTGACAGAATCGTAATTAGAACAAGCAGCTAACCATCTCTGACGAATAGACCAAGGCACGTTATTTATTGCCAATCAAAGCCTGAACTGCACTGCGAGAGTCAGAACGTATAAACATACGACTAAACCCCCACTGCACAACCCATTCCAAGACAACATCTACTTGATTAATTAGGAGTTCAGCAGGAACGAATCAATGGTAACCACCAGGAAATACAACTCTTCCCCATTCCTGTTCAGACGAATCATGCCTAGGAAGATTAAGTGCTCTACAAACATCTAATGGTACGAGTCACTAGCTATATTCTTATGATGCGCCCACCCAGACAGATAATCTCAATCCTACTTTTCGTAAAACTACATTTCAATAGGAGCCATTTTAGAGCTTCACTTTTAGAGTAGGCTGGGGTTACAGGAGCATTTCAGCACCCAGGGGCTAGCTCTTTTAGCTCATTCCCTGTTCACACAAGGCACTATACTTTAGGCGTTCCCGTAGATTCTGGGCAAACAAAGGACCCTCTATTGGCTTAAGTTCCGATAAACTGAAGTCCCAGCTATGAGTAAAGTGAAAAGCCAAGCTTAGACCCTTAAGTTGAGGCATCGAAGTCGGATACTAGAACCAACTACACTCGAACAAATATCAAACCCTCTAGTCAATGCATTTCTGCAAGCCGAAGCTTGCAAGAAGCATAGTAAACTATCGGGTCCATCTGAATCACTAGTGCTGCACCGGCTCCAATTAATTTTATCCCTTCTAACATGACACGTCATTCTCGTGAATCTGGCTTTTGTTTTGTCCATAATCGATCGAGTGAAGTGGAATGATTGGATTAGTGATCTTAGTGAAAACACAAGCAACCAAGCTACTGCAATCTGCCATATTACGTTCCTTAATTAACCCTCAACAGTAGATATGAGGGTCGGAAAAAAGCGGGTTTGGGCTAGAGATGGGTAAGAAGGCTAGCTTGGGCTCGATTCCATCATAAAAGGTAGGCAGTGGGGAGTTAAGGTTAGCAAAGATCCAATCTATTATACACGTCAGCTCTGGCTTATCAGCTTGGAATGAGCCTTCTCGGGAAACCTCACTCGATCTAGGTTCCTAAGTGTCCAATATGAGCACTTAGGTCTACGTTGCCACGATCTTGTTCTATGGAAGCGGGCAGGCCTCCTGAAGTTCGGCCCGGTTTTTTGGTGTCCTAGGAGAGGGATTGGCCTTTCTAACGCATATTCTGTCTACAGGCATGGCCCCATTCATACAAGTGTTTCGATCGGAGCATCAAGCAGCGCAACCCGGTTCTACTTGACTAAGCCCGTGCTCGTCCAAGGAGGGATTTTACTGACTTGCTAGAGTCAGGCTCGAAGATAAGAGTTTGTCCTACATGTGAGGGAGTTTTCTTTCTTTACCCAACTAACCCGTGGAACTAAGGGCCCCGACCCTACATTCATACCAATACTATGATTTGCATTTGCATCTGTATAACTAAAAAAAACAAACCAAAAAAAAAAAAAACTCTATTATTAAAAAAAAAAAAAAAAAAAAAAAAAAAATCTGGGAAAAGTGCCCAACACCCTATGAAAGATCTATCCCTACTTTCACTATAGCAAATAGTAATGAGCCACGGAAGTGTAATAGTATTTGTTATCTGTAGTCACAGATAAACAACCAATCACCAATGGCTATCAATGTGCCTCCAAGTCCAAAATGATGTGTTTACAGAGACATAAAGAGTCACCTAACCACCGTAGATTATCATTAAAATGTGGCTGAGTGCAATTCATAAGTGATTCAACTTGACATTATTTTGATAATTATTTTTTGTAGTAATATAATTGGAAGGCAGTTGTTTAATGAATCTATCCAGCTAGTGGTCTGTTTTTTAGTTCGGAAGATTCTTCTTTTGTTTTGGTTCGACTCTTGGTTATGCTCTCGGGTTGCTCCGTACGAAACAAAATTTATATAGTACTCGTATACTTTAAAGAAAGAAATAGAAGAGAAATTGGGTCAATTGCCCAAATATTTTTAAAACATGGTTCTAATGAACGAGTAAAAATTAGTATGGGTGAAATGGACATCAAAAAAATAGCAAGAATGAATCTGGATTCATCCTGGCTTAAACTTAAAAAATAGCGAGGGTGAAATTGAATGTACTAAAAATAAGAAAAGGTATTTGAAAATGGGTAGGATGAAACTGTTTACATCCTCGTTATTTTTCCATTCTCGTCCATTTAAACAGTATCAAATTTTACATGTTTTTTTCACCCATGAATTGTTGTTATCGGGTTAATTGACCAATTTTGTGGAAAAAGAAATATACTTGGTCGATGGATAAAAAACAAATATCTCCTCCATCCAATTTTGTTTAGTGCACTAAAAAAATGAAAAAAAAATTAAGAAAACAAAATGACTTCCCTAAACTACATCTAATTAGGCGTCACTACTCACTAGTGCTGGGGACATGTATTTTTGAGTCATTACTAATAGACTTCGGATCAATATCGACCAGTATGTAAGAACAGATTTTACGACCTTCTCTGCAACAGATTTTTCTACATGAGGCTAAGGGTGCCTAGAAAGTGTACTGTTAGCTAGTAAGTGTTGGGTGCAATAATCAAAAATGAAGAAAAATCAAATAAGCAAAAGTTATTGATACTTAGCTCCTTTATAATGGAAGTGATCTATTTGACGAAACGTACGAGCTTCCCAGATCTCCGCAACAGCAATAAGGCAAAACTTTGAAAGCCAGAGTGAGTCACGTGTTCAACACGCTGTCCTTAAGACATTAGCGCCCGGCTACACTCAAGAGTGATGTTATAGCCCTTACAGGACGAATATCTCAAGGATAAAACACTCTACTACACCTACTACTAACATATGTAGTAGATGCTCAACTCCGAAAAAACCCTTAAAGGAAATCGCGAACGCTAAAGAAAGCAATATAAAATATTTCCCTTGGGGTCTCTCTAAAATATAGAGAAACCCCTTTCCCAAAGTTTTTACAAAAGTAAAGAATTTGTTTATATAATGGAATAATACAACTTAAGAATAGGAACTCCCCAATGTGGGACTAGTAAGATTTTCATTCACAAAGAAAACAAAAATTAATTTTATTTAGTAAAAACCTAAAAAATAATAATTAATAATCCAACAATCCCCCACATGAATGAAAATCTCAATAAAACATGAAAACACAAATAGAACTTGGTAAATCAACATCCCAATCTCACGACTCGAACGGACTGAATAGATAGACAGATCATGCATGCTGAAGTCATACTAGCCATTCTAGCATCCTCTCCCTCACACAACAGTGTGTTGACCCCAGGGTCATACTATGGATTGCAAACAATCATAGTAGTATAGAGAGCTTTCATCTTTAGTTTCTCTAAGGTGATACCAAAGGTTTCCTTCACCAAAGTGAAAATGCATGAACTAGTGAACTCATAGTGAACCTTAAATCCTAAGTTCCAGTATTACCAAAACCATCAAAACAACATGAAACCCATTTTCTCAAAATGAATTAAATTTCGATAAAAAACGAAAATCACATAAAAACGTAGGAAATATCATTTTAGGCAGAGGTGTCCATGAGGTCTTGAACCTTTGTTTAGTGAGATATTACAGGAACTACTTGCTAGAGAGAGTGAACGCGATGTCTTGAATTGCTAGTGTTTGATGTAATTCGCGATAACAACCACGCATGATATTTCCAAGGTTGCTGCCAAGCTCGTGTCGTTGTGTCCGTTTTGGCCCTGGACTTATCCTGTTTCTCAGAATGCTCTAGAGAATTAGATCATATTCTCATAGGAAGCGACCCACTTCCTCATTCAGATAGGTGAGTTTCCATAAAGAGTGTTACTGCTAAACCAAACTTCAATCTTAAATTGAAACTATATAACTCATTAAGACTTCTTAAAAGTCATCCTTGACATGCAGTCACACTATCACGTCTACACCATAGGGAAGGGACAGAGAATAAAATTCTCTTATAGTGTTTACCTTTTCCCACCACAAATTAGTTGTCTCATTCGAAACCTTGATCTTGGGATCTCCAGTCAGCAAGGTTGAGTATCCTTCATGGCAAGTTTAATTTATGAGCTTATGCCCCATCCCCATCGATGCATTTCTAACTATCTCTTTAGACAAACCTTTCGTCAAAGGGTCTACGATATTCTCCTTGGACTTTATCCAATCAATAGGAAATAACGTCAATTGAGATTAGTTGTTTTTTAGCTTTAGCTATTACAGCTTGGCTAACACAGTGTATAGATATAGGTGGCACAGGCCTATGGCAAAAACGAATGTCTTCTAAAAAGCATCTTAGGCACTCGGCCCCCTCTCGTGCTTTATCTAACGCAATACTCTCAGATTCCATAATGAATTGAGCAATATGTGTCTGTTTGGAAATCTTCCAAAAACAAACCATCCTGCTAGAGTGAAAACATATCCACTCGTACACTAAGACTTCTCTGAGTCAACTTTCAAGTTTGCATCACAAAGTCCCTCAAGGACAGCAAGATACCTTTTATAAATCAAGCAAAAGTTAATAGAGTATTTTAGGTACCGTAATACTCTAATAAGTGCATTCCAATGCTCTTGCTGTGGACTACAAGTATATCTACTTAACTTACTCACACTATATGCAATGTCTGGACTCTTACAGTTCATTAATTCATCAGACATCCTATAACTCTTGAGTATTCAAGTTAAAATACTCCATTACCCTTATTTTTCTTGAGCCTACAAGAACAATCGTACGAAGTACAAGCAGGCTTACAATCAGACTGATTGAATCTCTTAATCACAAATTCAACATAATGAGAACGACTAAGACTATAAATGTTAAATTATCTTCTAATCCTTATCCCTAAGATTACATCAACATGGTCTAAGTCTTTCAAGTCAACGTTCTCATTCAGCGCATGTTTTTAGTGGAATTAATCACATCTATGTTTGTATCAAGTATAAGCATATCATCAAAATACAAGCATACAATCACACAGGCATCCTTAACAAGTTACTTGTAAATATACTTGTCAGATTTATTAACTTAAATCCACTACACATTATCACATGATCGGATTTTCCATGTCACTGTTTTGTGCTTATTTCAAACCATACAAAAATTTGTTAAGTTTACAAACTTTGTCTTCACAACCTTTCACCATAAAGTCCACAGGTTGGTCTAAGTAGATTTATTTATCTATTTCACGGTTTAGGAAAGCTGTCTTAACATCCATCTGATGGATCTCTAAGTTGTGTATGGCAACAATAGCAATAAGCATATCAACGAAAGTAATTCTCGTCACAGGCGTGAATAAGAATTAAGAAAATCTATACCTTCTTTTATTTTATAGCCTTTAGCTACCAACCTAGCCTCATATGTTGCCACAGTTCCATCTACCTTATGTTTTCTCTTAAAGACTCATTTATATCATATGGTCTTACTCCCTGGAAGTAAACTAGCAAGATCCCATGTCTGGTTCTGACGGACTGAGTCTATTTCACTAAATGAAGCTTCTTACCAGAGTGGGGTTTTAGTAGATGTTATGGCTTCTTTATGAGTCTAGAACTCAGACTAAGATAGGAATATTATGAAGTCAGGTCCATAAGAAGTCCGAGTTCTAATCCTTTTACTTCTCTTATGATAAACTCTACTCCCTTGAAGGTAAATTCTTACTAGTTGAAAAGACATCTAATGTATCAAAAACACATCCCTAAGAAAAGACAGGTTTCAAAATAAACATGTTTAAAGAACTCAACATCCCTAGACTCCATAAAAATATTCACACCAAAGTCAGAAAAAGAAGAACTCATAACCAAAAAACTATATGCAGTAGGGTACTCATGAAACCTTATCTAAACACCCGCACACTTTGACGTATGCATTAGAAAGGTTTTCTATCTTTCCATACTCATATGGAGTTTTATCTGATCTTTTAAAGGTTATTCTATTCAGGATATACGAAATTAGTAGACAACCTCCCCCCACAAGTTTGCGGTTATCCTTTAATCAACATGACATGTATCATCTCCTTAATGGTTCTGTTCTTATGTTCAACTATACCATTAGACTATGGTGAATAAGGAGGTGCGATCTCCTATATGAATTTCATACTCGCCATCACGTTTAGACCTAACCCTCTTAGTAGTAACATATACTTCCCTTTCAATTTCAAGTTTATACTCTTAAGTCTTCTAAGGCATCATCCTTACCCCTAAGCAAGTATACAAGATAGCACCTCATACAATCATCTATGAAAGTTATAAACCACCTTTTACCACCTTAGTTTGCACAATCATCTATGAAAGATATAAACCACCTTTTACCACCTTAGTTTGCTTGATTTCATGTCAACTAGGTCTAACTGAATTGATTCTAAAGGCTTAGAATTACTCTGGACAGTTTTGCTAAAAGGTTTTATAGCATATTTCTGATTCTGCAAAGATTTAACTTTTTTGTTCAATATCCAAACTAAATTTGGAAGACTTGTGTTCATCCACATGCACATGTTAGCCATGTCCCTTTCCAGTTTCATGTCACAATCTTCGTTTATACTCTGACTAGGGAAACGGTAATTTCACAATCACCTAAAACACCACATCTCACAAACCTTAGTTCCGAATCGGGAAATAAAATATGAGTTTTGAAGATAACATCTATATCTACAAACTTCATGTGAATCACCATTTTAAAGAACTCATGGTTACCCCAAAAAAACTAATATACTCAACAACATTTTTCTTCTCTTCAGAATTTTTCAGGATCCCTTATCTATTTTGTAAACTATCAAAAAAATAATTTTACAACTCCAAAAATTCAGAAATTTTATGTGGGTAACTATCAGGATGTCTACTACATTCACTACACCATTTTGGCCGATTGGAAACAGATTTTACATGTTACAAAATAGGGTTGTAACAGCCAGGTTCTGTTTCAAAATGTGGCGTTAGAAAATTTTGTAACGTCCCCGTAGCTGTTACGAATTTATGTTGTAACAGCGGTTGTAACAGACGGTGGCTGTTACTACGTGGAATTTCGTAACAGCTTGAGCCTGTTAAAAAAAAATTGTAACGAGAGTTGTAACAGGCAAGGGACGTTACAACTCTCACGTTGAAACAGTTTTCAGCCGTTATTATTATTTTTGTAACAGCAAAAAATTACTACCAGTCAACATTGACCCGGTCAAATTAGTCAATACCGACCGATTTTGACAAGGTCAATATGACTGGCAGTTCATTTTTTGCCGGAAATCCAATTAACATGCATAAACCTTTCATTCCATCCATCATCCATATTCAAAAATAATTTCATCATTCATTCAATTCATATCAGAAAAAGAAAAAAAAATTCTTCTAAGTACATTTTTTTTTTTTTGCTATGTATCAAGTTCCTAAGTTCAGTTCATAGGAACTTTGGAAACTTCCCAACTTCACAAATTCTTCTAACATAAATCACTATAAGCAGATACTATTTAGAAACTTACAAAACTAACATGATCTTATCTTTCTTTCCAGCATTGTGGAGACGTATTAGCACTGCAACCCACATTCTTTCTTCCAACTGCAAAATCAAAACAAACCTACAGTCAGAAAACCAAACAAACATCAAACAAACAAAAATAACATGAGAACTGAAGTTTCATCTTCTACTCAAAGTAAAAATGGTTAGGCCAAATATATAACATGAAGAAGACTATGTACATTGAAATCCATGCATGAAGCATTCATAGCAAGCCACTATTGATCCATCAACTTAAATGTTATGCA
>JAJJMB010001184.1:892671-915382 GCA_023531105.1 Papaver atlanticum | reverse complement strand
AGATGGGAGAAATATAGAAATTGCAATGATTCTGGTTCGTATAACCAGATCAAATTTCTAGTGAAATCATATGACCCTGTTGCATGACCAAAAGGGTAAGGGAGATACTAACATTGTCGGCATCCCAGATCCTGACAGTTTTGTCAAGTGAGGAGGTAGCCAAGCGCGACATACTTGGACCGAAGCGAACATCAGTGATCAGCAAGAAATGTTCTTCTTGGGTTGTCTTAGGCTTGAAGGAGTCTGTGTGCCAAAGTACAGCCTGCAATTGCAAATTTACCGAACAAGTTCATGATAACATTAAAACATGGTACATTATATCTGGCCCTGAACATGATAATAATTCCAAATACACTAGCCTACACCTTTTTATCTTGCCCACCACTGGCGAGTAGCTTCTCACCACTCCCAAGCCTACATGGAAAATCCAATACAAAACAACAAAATCATGCTCGGAAGTTGATAAGATATGCAGTAAACAGGAAACGATAATTCTGGCTTACCCTTTCAATTTTAAAACTAATAAAACCAGCTCAAGTCTATGATTGACAAAACTGATAATGAATTGCTTACTGCTTCGCCTCTGATGATATGGTCGGCTGCATCAATATACCTTAGTTGCTACTAGCACAAGCAGTGGAGATTGAATAGTTTGGCCCCATCCATCCCTGCAGTTAAGTGTTGGACAATGCAGAAACATTACTTCAGGAACTATCAAATCACTAAAAGAAATAGCATCCAATAATAGTCGATCTAGACTTACCAGGTCCAATGCAAACATGGAAGAACCCATATTGGAAGTGGCAAAAGGTACACAACATGGATTCATTTTCTTATATGACACCCTTAAAGCTTCAATTGCATCATGAAAAACCTGCTAAGAGTACAAGCAATTACACAAATTAACTCCAGCATTATAAGCAGTGACACAAGAAAGCAGGTGTTTGCTACTTATTAGATAAATCAACACAAGTTTGAGCTATAATTTTAGGAAAGCTCACATAGTCTTATGCCAGGGGAAAGCAGGGAAGATTCAGGCTACTTTTAGGAAACCCTAACTCTAGCTAATTTGCAAATTAGGGGGTTATAGTTGGATTGCCATGGGATGGATGCCTAACTCATAGTTACACACATAAAGTTAATAATCCTCCAAAGAATCATGAAGAACCAGAGTGTAGATGTATGCGATAACTTAGCCATCTATATCTAAAACTATTCGATTTCAAGTTACAGCGATTAAATAAACAGAAAGTTTTAAGCTCAACCTCATGCCACCCATTGCAGAGCCAATCAAAACACCACATTTAGCTCGATGTAACTCATTCATGACATCTTCTGTCATCCCAGAATCTGCCGAGGCTTTCTTACCAGCAGTAAGCATGTAAAGCTACATGTGTACTTGAAGGACTGCGTCCCCGTGAAAATCGGATGTTTGAAGAACCACCCAATAAACTTCCGTTTAACATCAGCAAAGCCTCCTCTGCACAAGTCCTGAAGCCACTATATGCAATTAAAACAGTGAAATTAGAGAGACCACAAAGCTTCCAGTTAGACGTTGCAGATGGACGACAAAAACAGCGAAATCAACTTGAGCACAAATCAAACATGAGAAACAGATGAATATAACTTGGGCAAAAATCAAACATGAGAAATATGAAAAGTGCACAACAAACTAGAAATTACAAACTGCGAAGTGTCAGCACAACCAAAATATCAATTAACCTCACCGCTGCTAATCCATGACAGAACACCCAAAATCATTTCACCGCAATATGCGAACCTGCATAGAAACAATAATATATAGTGTCAGCTAAGGAAAAGCTTTTTATGGAATTTCAGAAATCGAAGACAAATTACTTCAAACATATAACTGGAACTTCTATTTGAAAAAAAAAAAATATAGCAGTTGGACATTCCACATTGAACTACAACAAGTTTCATTCTTCTCCCTCAAACCTCATTATAAGACATAAGACATAAAATTAGTTAGTGTTAACAGATGCAAACTTACCAAAATTGAACAATCAAATAATCGAGCTATGTCCATAAAACAAAACAATGTCATCAGACACAATAACACACATATTGAAAAACCAAAACATCACAATTTGAATTCAAACAATGAGTAAATTCATTATTACCTTGAGGACCGATATCTTTCGATTCGACCGCTCTCGACAGCTATATCAACCGAGAAAGCACAACAGAAGGTAAAGTAACTGCTCCCAGTAGTATCCACCAACGAAAAAACCCAATTAAGGCAAAAAATTTAACACAAAATGAAGAAATCTAAAATTGGAAATAAGCAAGAGTATAGGGTTTATACCCTATACTGCAAATTCTTCTTACTAATTCGTCTACAATGGATTCTAATTAAGAGTACAGACTGCGAACGACACTCTCACAAGAGATTTGGGTTTACACTGCAGAATACTCAAAATCTAAAAAACCTCAAATCTGGAGAAAAGGGAATCCGATTAATGGAAGCGAGACTTACACAGATGACGATGACACCCTGAAATCAGATGATGGAAGAGTTTCTACTCTGAAATAGAAAAAATAAATCAGATGATGAAACCCTAAAATCGGATTAACAAACTGAAACCCTAAAATTGGAAAAACTGAAACCCTAAAACAGATGATTAAAGGCTTACACAGATAATGAAACACAGATGATGAAATCGAAATGCTAAACTCGATTAAAAGATGATGAAATCGAAATCCTAAACTCGATTAACATATGTGAATCTTCAGGGAAGAAAAAAGAGAGGAATGGCTGATGATGATGAACATTAGAAATATCGAAACTACAATCAAAACGGATGATTGAAGATGGTTTCATTAGGGTTTCTGTGAGAGGAAGGGAAAAGAGGCAGAAAATGAGAAGTGAAAAGTTTAAGGCGATAGATGGGGGAGAAAACCTTAGGCAGGGGAGTAGTTGGGTTGGGATATCCTCTAGTTCAATTAGTTTTGGGTGGAAAAAAAATGCAGGTGTGACCACCAAGTGTTACTAAGCGTGCGAATAGCACACGCGGAAAAAAAATCATAACTGCTCTACCCTGTTACGACCCATACGAAAAATCGTAACTGCTCTGCCCTGTTACAACCGAATTCGTAACAGCAGTTCGTA
Organism: Papaver atlanticum; assembly: GCA_023531105.1. Classification (NCBI taxonomy): domain Eukaryota; kingdom Viridiplantae; phylum Streptophyta; class Magnoliopsida; order Ranunculales; family Papaveraceae; genus Papaver; species Papaver atlanticum. The sequence continues at coordinate 912,252 of JAJJMB010001184.1, read as the reverse complement.
AGAGGAATTTCGTAACTGCTCAAGGGCCGTTACGAATTTCAGTTACTATTCTTGAAAAATGGTGTAGTGATTAGGTCAAAAGGGTTCATCGAAATTCCTTCTAGGTTAATAGATAAATTCGAAACTCTGCAGCTGACCAAAAATTCGTTTCCACAATTAACATCCATGATTCACAAACCAATCAACCATTTTCGATTATTAGAAATACTAATGTCTTAAGATTGTTGGGTGCAATTAATAATCAAAAATGAAGAAAAATCAAATAAGCAGAAGTTATTGATACTTAGCTCCTTTATAATGGAAGTGGTCGATTTGACGAAACGTACGAGCTCCCCAGATCTCCGCAACGGCAATAAGGAAAAACTTTGAAAGACAGAGTGAGTCACGTGTTCAACACGCTGTCCTTAAGACATTAGCGCCTGGCTACACTCAAGTGTGATGTTATAGCCCTCACAGGACGGATATCTCCAGGATAAAACACTCTACTACACGTAGTACTAGCATATGTAGTAGATGCTCAACTTGAGTTTGGCAACTCCAAAAAAACCCTTAAGGAAAATCGCGAACGCTAAAGAAAACAATATAAAATATTTCCCTTGGGGGTCTCTCTAAAATACAGAAAAACCCCTTTCCCATAATTTTTATAAAAGTAGAGAATTTGTTTATATAATGGAATAATACAACTTAAGAATAGCAACTTCTCGATGTGAGACTAATAAGATTTTCATTCACAAAGAAAACAAAAATTAATTTTATTTAGTTAAAAACCTTAAAAACAATAATTAACCTTAAAAATAATAATTAATAAATATTGTTTTTAACAGTAAGTCCTTTTCACTAGAGAAGAACGGGTACATATACTATGTAGGAAATATCATTTAGTCCTAATAATAATATATTAGAGTTAGTTTGGTCCAGTTGACCCAGTCAACTGGCTGTTTGGTCCTTTTTAAAAATATATATTATTGTTTGGTCCTAAATATTATTGTTTGATCGTATGGTGGACAATACCCACGCGGGATGATGTCATCAATGATGTCATTATTTTTTAATAGTGGCAGAAATGCTATTTTTTTCCCCTCTCTCTTAATAAAATAAATAAATAAAAACTTAAAAATAAAATATCTTTTGAACCACATGTCCAAAAATGATAGATTTTATATATTCGGAAAGCCCTCGAGGAGAGCTTTCCAACGAGTACCATTGTTGATATGTTTCAGAGGTTTTTATTTTATCTTATTCTTAGGCTAAAAAATAACTATAAAATGAACTATATACGAGTTCATTATACAAAATGAACTAATTTAATGAACTACCATACTAGCTAGTTCATTCTGTAGAATGAACTGTCATGATTAAGTAACATACGAGTTCATTCTACAAAATAAACTGGTATAATGAACTCTTATTACGAGTCCATTCTACAAAATGAACTGGTATAATGAACTGGTATAATGAACTAGTATTACGAGTTCATTCTACCATATGAAATACCATTAGGAGTTTATTCTACAATATGAACACCTATCACGAGTTCATTCTACAATATGGACTATCACTTACGAGTTCATTTTATGATATGAACTACCATAATGAACACCTATTACGAGTTCATTGTACAATATGAACTACCATACTTGATTATCATTACGAGTTCATTTTACAATAAGAATTATCAATCCTACAATATGAACAACCATTATGAGTTCATTCGACAATAAGAACATCTATCACGAGTTCAATCTACAATGTGAATTATAATAATGAAGTACTTTTATGAGTTCATTCTACAAAACAAATTGCTAGCATATACGAGTTCATTCTACGAAATGAACTTCTAGAAGTAGAATGAACTACCATGTTCTAAAATAGTGTTCATTCTTGGATATGAACTATTATTATACCGAAAAAATTAAAATTTCGAAACATAGTCTAAAGGGTATTCATTGTGTAGATCTCGACGAGACCTTTCTGAATATATAAAATTTATTAATTTTCGACTTATATTTTGAGAGATATTTTATTTTTATGTTTTTTATTTATTTATTAATGTTAAAAAGAGAGAGAAAATAAAAAAAGACAAAACAAAGAAAAAAAACACGTGAGAAAGACAGAAAATAAGAGAGATAAAGAGTATTTTAGATACTTTAATATTTTTGAATAAATAAGGATCAAATAGAACTCCCTTTTTGTTGGTGGACCAAATTAACTTGGGACCACATAAAATAAGACCAAACAATTATTTTCCCCATATACTATCATATTACACTACAACAATTATGCACATGAATAGCAACTGAATTCTGACAAGGTCACGAGTTTAAATTGAAATCAACAAGCCAAAAGTTCAGTCTTAATGTAGCTACCCAAGTCGATGATTGTACATGATAGACGTTGGTGCATTACTAATAGAATCTTAATCGGGTACATGATACAAAGCCACAGGCATTTTGGACGGCAGGTTTGGAAAACTTGATTCCATATTAAGTACCTGAATTGCCTGTCTAGGTGAAGGACTGAAACTTCGATTGGGGTGTGACACCATGAACCAACCATCAGACATTCGACCAACTGATTTTCTCCCACGGGAAATTTCTAAAGCAACTACCCCATAGCTAAAGACGTACTTCTTGATTTCAGCAGCCATATCGAAACAATACTCCAAGAATCGCCTATAAATAAAACTATCATACACAATTGTTCGATATGAACATTGATTTTATTCAAAAATACGATTGTGACAAGTTGAGTCACAAGGGTAAGGACAATCAATCTTTTCGAATGGAGCCCGATCGTAATACCAGTCTCCAATAGCCTTTGCAATTGGCTGCAAAAATTTAATAGAGTTTCGTTAAGTATAAAATGCAGAACATCAAAATAATAGAGTTTGGATCATATTCAATCATACTAATTGCGATTCAGTCACCTTATTATTCAATACAGGAGAATCATTTCTTAACCATGTTTCTTGCATTTCTGATTGGCAATGAGCGTAGCATGAGTTTATGAACATTCCTCTTACTGTAGATTTCCCTAGTTTTGACAGTGCACTTAGAAACTCTATCCTAAAACCTGCTTCCGCCAATACCATAAAAAGATTCAGTTACGGACGTAGGGATAACGATTTTGCTGTATGTACCAACTGTATGTACATACATGTGCGCAATGAAGAAAAATCAGATATTACCTTGCATAATTTTGATTTGAGCTGGAGAACAGTTTTTTATATCAAGCTTGCAGAAATGCCACTTTCCGTGCGGATCAGAAACACCAGGAGCCAAAATGTTTTTTATCTGTATTTAGCAAACCAAAGCACAATCATGTATTAGCTAGTGTTGTGCAAAACAAACATTAGATGGGTAGCAGGGACATACTAACCTGCCATGAATCATAGGCCGCGTTTAATAGAAAAAGTGGCGTGCGGATCTGTTGCGCGGCATACTGGGGGAAAAAACACTGCAATGGTATTTACTATTAGGCTGAGAGAGAAATGCTTGAAGTGACTAAACAAATATCAGAGCGAATTAAGTGCACTCACCAGACTCGGGTTTACTCTTGAAGTGCAGGATGCAGGCAAATTCTTTGCTGAGCCCTAAACATAATTAGCAAGAGGCACAATATATTATATTGATGAACAAGAAGATGCATTTAAACTTTGGTAAAACTAATCGATCTAGGTTTCGAGAAATAAATGGAAATAACTGAACGGATTGAGTTTCAGTTCAGAGGCAATCGTGCATACATGATTCCTTACAGGATTAAGCGTAAAACTTACATGGGTTTTCACAACTTCAGCATAGAACTGTTGTATGTGCATTGCTCCCGAAAGATCTTTCCTGTAACACAAGGTTATTCGATGTTAGTTGTCTAATTGCAGCAACTATTAGTCATTGCCCGACCAGAAAAACAATCGTGTATCCAAATTTTGAGCTTACGCGTTGATAAAATATCCAGCATCTGCAAGACATTTTACTTTGGTACTCCTCGGTAATAGACCACGGAAGTTATCGCAATGAAGAATAGAAGTTAAACCACCAGCCGAACATCCAGAAAGAATTGCCTATAAATAAACAAACTTCGTTATTTTGTTTATTGAACACTTCAAAAACTCTATAATAACGAGAAAAAACCATGGCTTATACTTACATTTTTAGCATTTTTCATCCCTTTTGCTAGTAAATCCTCGATAACAGCACGGAAAACTCTTGCTCCTCTGTAGTGAAGCTTGGTGGCCTGGTAAAATTGATGGATAATCGTTACTAAAATAGGAGATCCTAGTTAAACCGTAAACTGAAGTTCATAGTACTTTAGGTTGAATAACTCACTGGATCTACTGCTTCAACATCTCCAGTAAATGAAGATCCATCACAATATCGAACTTTAATCCTATTCCAGTTATAGAAGTCTGGATATATTCACAATTATGAGTTTCAGTCATTGGCGCAATTCAGCTCCTATAAAATCATTCTCAACAAATTTTGAAAATCCAAATCCATGAACTAGAAGCGTACCAAGAAATTCATGAAGTAGTCTCACGTACCAGGATTGAATTTCGCCTTGTTATGCAAAAGTCCTGAAAAGGCAACTTGCTTAATCATTTGCTTTGAAGAACCTAAACGGTTATTTTTACGTGCAAGGCAAGTCGTGGCATTGTTGCACCATCCTCCCCCCTGCAACAAAAAAAAAGAAATTGTTAGATTCTTGCAGCTCTTTCAGTAACAAATAATTTCATTTATTAAAATTCTGCATTATGAACTAAAACAAGTAGATGGATTTTAAGAACAAACCTCAAAATGAACAAGCCAATTGTTAATTCCGGCGCCAAATCCTTTATCCATATGATAAGCTGGTGGACTGCCATCCAAACAAACTATATATACCAATTTTTTCCAGACGATCCAATTACAAAATTAGTACAAAACTTTTAGTAGTGAAACAATTCATAAACTTAAGCAGCGGAAATTTTATCTTACCAGCTCCTTTTGCAACGGCATTTTCGATGTATGTGATTCCTACGTAAAACCCATTTGTCTTCAGTGTAATACATAGAATGATAAGCACATTCAAGAATCCACGCATTTTCGAGTCCAACATCCTGTTCAAATAAACACTTTATTTTTTTTATTTAATATAGAATCAAAACAGGGGATAGAATTAGCAATATGTTTCAATCCATTAAAAACTACGCTGTGTTTAAGTTTGCCGGTTTTATGTCAAACATAAGAAAATGTAAGAGATTATACATTTAAGATTATAAACTAAAAATAGCAATGAAGTACTGTAATTAATAAATTTATATTCTCTTGCACCAAAATTGAAGTTTTCTTTTTTCTCTTCCAGTTTTGGTCAGATTAATAATAATAACAATTTCAGATACATACCCAATGAAGAATATAAAACTAAGAAGATCAAATTTTACCTGAAAATAAGACTTTCTTTCCCTCCGGCTAATCAAGTAAGCCGGGATCTAACCCAATAATGCTCTGCTTTGTTAGCTGACAAAAATGAAATCCTGACCGCACAGACTATATATAGATACTATTTATGGTGAATTAATCACCGACACTTTGAAATCTAATCTTATTTCAATGAATGAAATTGAGGTTCACAACCACTCATCACTGATCTCTACTGCATATAAATGGTGCTCGTAAATGCTGCATGGGGTAGAGGATGTGACTCTGATAGGGTGCGGTGGATGATGGTGGTAGGACATAAAGAACAAACCACGAGTGGGAACGCTGTATGATCAAGTGAATGTGGGCGCAGCACCACCAACTGGTCATATTCATATGAGGGCTGGAGCTGTCAGCCAAATAAATGGACAAATGGACAAATGAGAATGACTAGTAATTCACTTTTTAAAAGCAAAAAATTAACAACCTCAACTTTTACTAAGGAAGGAATATGGACTACTGAACTAGAAAGTTTGCTATTTACAGGGTTCTCATCAAGTCTGCTTCCATTAGATTTCTTATCTCCAAACAAGAAAAGAATTTAGTTTATTCCATAATTAGTAAACTATATTACCTTTTTTATTTTTTATTTTTTTTTGGGATTTGTTCAGATATTTTGAGTTGTCAACAACAAATAGTTAACATGAGATGAGATATGCTGGTTCACATAGTTGTCATAGGTAATATTTAGAGTTCTTTGGATATCAGCCCGGAAGTAAATCACCAGAATTTCAAAGCAAAAAAAAAAAAAAAAAAAAAAAAAAAGTATCCAAACACCCTCTTCTACATTTCATTCAGCAACTAGAAAAGTAAAACTTGTAATCATATCCAATAACTTTAGAAGGAAAAAAAATTCCCTTAAACTTCTACTCCATCAACTTTTTAACATCTTTTCTTATCGAATTAACAACTTTTGTAATGATGATAAAAAGACTAATACTACTAGAAAAGAGTAAAACCTTACAAAATTTCTCACATTTACTTTACTACAACTAAGGATGAGAAAGACTTGCACTACAGCTATTACAAAAACAAAATGTGCCGTGTGGACCATATGGAAAAGACTTGTCTTTCCTAACTACCAGCCCGCCCTATTCATCAAGAACTAAAAATTTCCTATCCCACATGCTGAAAATCAAGATCCCATGGATCTGGGAGGGAATCCCCAATTCAATAATATGATTGTGATCAGATATATCACCATTCCTGGTGGAGCAACAGAGAAAGTACATTCTTGTTACTGTATTTGAAAAATGCCTAGAAGTCCATTTTAGAGGAATTGGATAAACAACGGCAGAAAGTTACAAACTAAAAGCAAAAGTTCAAATTGCAACTACATAATCAACCCCGAAAAATTTAGCAAATGACAGTTTTACAGAACTGTTTTAATAATTGCAGACATAAATCGGAATGTTCATAAGTAGCAGCTGATTATTGGCCAAACCTACAGCAGATTATCATCCAATAGAATCCCGATTTGACCTAGTATCCCCAACTTATTATTATATCGAGGAACTAGCAAATCAATCATCTGAGAGATCTTCATTTTTTCCACCAGATCAACCATATTCAGTAAGTAGCTCTGCCTAATCTACACCATCTCCACTAGATAATCCCGGTCCACTTAGCCTAGAACAACTTCTCTTTGAAGCAAGACCACTTGACCTATCTTCTTTAGTATCTCCAGTATAACCTGCTATTTCAAGATCACTGACTACTGTTGAGGAATCAGCTGACCAATTATCTGTTCCAGGAAGCCTAGTAATAGCACTTCTTCTAGCAAATGAACCACTAAGTACACCAGTCTCAAATGTAGCATAAACTGGGTCTCCAGAAAGGGGCTTCCATACTACTAGCTGTAATGTTACCCTTCGTTAGAAGCTATGCCACTTTGAGTGCCCACTACCTTTCTCCAATTCCTAACCCTGAATGTGCAGAAGAAATAACCCCAAAAAGGAAGGAGCTTTTAGCCCTCACTTCACTTCGGATTGATCGCTCAACGGGGTTTGGCTACTAGAGGAAGCTACAATCTAGACTTGACGAGGACTATTAACAACCACTATTTAGCCGTCCTGGACCAGACTGACCCGCGAAGCTTAGAAAAGACGGAACTGATTCCACCTTATCCACCAGCTCCTTCCCAAGAATCTTAACTACTAGTACTTGGAATCCATTCTGCCATTTCACTTCCACCATCTTATACAGTATCACCAACTAAGCCAGCTGAGGTACAAGTACCAAATAAAGTTTCACTTTCTTAATTAACTGACCCATTTTACGTAGTTGCTTCACTAGTAACCGATACAGTTTCATGTTCTCCACGGGAATTCCCGTACCCAGTAACTAGCTAAGCCGAGGAACCTGAGAACCTAACACCCCAAAGATTCACGCTTTATCCAGCTCCTGCTGAAGGATTTCCACTTTCTTCACAAACAGATCCAGTTATTTCAGGATTACCAACTTCTGCCTAACTAACAGGACCAAGAAGACTTCCACTTTCTACATTTTTTACTCCGGGATCTTCCCCATCAGCTGATCCAGACCTACTACTTCTTGGATCTAACTTTGACCTAGTAACACTCCCTTTTCAAGATCTCCAACAGATGTAAAGGAACCAGCTAAGCGATCTGCCAAAAGAGTTTAACGTTTTCCGCTTGTTGAACCAAACCCACTTCTCTTTAGGCCTAGAGTACTTCCACCAGCTCATCTCCAACCAGCTAAACCAAGTACTAGACTTTCTCTATTATGACCAGCCATTTCACGATCACTAGAAACTTTTTCACTTTCTCCAGCTGATGATCTAAGCGATGAGGGACCTAACACATAAGTTCCAGGGCGCATAATAAACAAGAGTCCCTAAATCCAGGAGGAGCATCAACAAAGTAAGAGTACCTTTCACCCGATCTAGTACCACCAAAAAGTATAGCATAAACAAAGTCTTAAGAAGGAACAAATGCACAAGCAGACTCATAAAGTGGATAAAAACAAAAGGATAATTATCAAACTTTGTACATAGCAGTTTCAGCACTAGTAGACCAAGGTATTGGGTTTTCGCTACCTACTAGTAGCCGTTGCTCCACTCGTAGAGAAAATTTAGCCATTCTTGCACTTCCACATCCTTCTCGATTAATCGTAGGTAAAGGTCGCCAATGACTTGCTTTGGAAGAGAAATAAGCTTCCAATTCAAGGACTTTCATCGTAGTATAATACAAGCTTCCATTTCCCAGAGCAAAAGAAATCCAAATCGAAAGAGAAAGAATCTTTCCCATGTCTTTCTTGGTTGGACAAATCCAACCAGTCATTTCTTATAAGTCTTTCTTAAAAGAGCAAGAAGCGGAAGATAAAATGCAAAGTCTGAATGGTACACAGCCCACTTGAGCAATTTTCCATTATTCTGCTCATTCCTATGAAGATAAGGAACTTGTACTTCTCATTCACAAATCCATCTTTGTCTATGTTGCTCACTCTCAGTTTGGTCCTACTTCTAGTTCGTTTTGTAACCAAAAACGGAGGAGGCAACTTAGTGCCAAATGCCTGGCAATCCTTGGTCGAGAAAATCTATGACTTCGTACTGAACCTGGTAAACGAGCAGATTGGAGGTCTGTCTGGCAATGTGAAACAAAAGTTTTTCCCTCGCATCTTGGTCACTTTTACTTTTTCGTTATTTCATAATCTACAGGGTATGATACCTTATAGCTTCACAGTGACAAGTCATTTCCTCGTCACTTTGGGTCTCTCGTTTTCGATCTTCATCGGGATCACAATCATGGGATTTCAGAGGAACGGGCTTCATTTCTTAAGATTCTTGCTACCTGCAGGATTCCCTCTCGCATTAGCCCCCTTCTTAGTACTCCTTTAGCTAATCTCTTATTGTTTTCGATCATTAAGCTTAGGAATCCGATTATTTGCTAATATGATGGACGGTCATAGCCTTGTTAAGATCTTAAGTGGCTTTGCTTAGAAAATGCTATGTATGAACGATCTCTTGTTCTTCATAGGTGATCTAGGCCCATTATTCATAGTTCTCGCATTGACAGGTCTGGAATTAGGAATAGCTATTTCACAAGCTTATGTTTCTACGATCTTGATCTGTATCTACTTGAATGATGCTATATATCTACATCAAGTATCTAATTTCATATATCGGCCAAGCACATTGATCTGTCTCTTTCCAAGTTAGTAAACTACCAACCTTTCGTTGGTCAACAACCAACAGAAAAACAATGCGCAGTCAGTTGCAGGCATGCGAGAAAAAGAGAGAGTCAAGTTCTTGCAAGCAAATTCGAAAAGAATGAGTAGCGATGACAGTAAATTTCAAGTTTTCTTCTTCGAAACACCTACTGGCGGATCAATTCCAATGAGCATTTCAAACAACCCTGAAGATGTCTGTCTAGGCGGAATCATTCAATCTTTATTTGATGAAGGAACAAAAGATTTTATTTGCCGCCATTCTCTTTGTTTGTGCATTAAGTTCAAATAATATCTCAATCTATAATGAAGAAATGATAGTAACTGGTTGTTTTATAGGTTTCATTCTATTCAGTCGAAAAATTTAGGTCAGACTTTTAAAGCAACATTCGACGCAAGAATGGAGGCTATTCAAGAAGAATTGCAGCAAGTTCCGAATCCTAACGAAGTTGTTCTTCTGGAATCAAACGAGAAAGAGCTCTTACTTAGGACCAGCTTGCAAATTTGTGGCACCGTAGTGGAATCATTACCAACGGCACGCTGCGCGCCTCAGTGTGAAAAGACGGTGCAAGCCTTGTTATGCTGAAACCTCACTGTTAAGTCAGAAACGCTTCTCAATGCCATTTCTTCCCGTCGCATCAGTCTTCAGGACGAAATAGTGATAGGTTTTCATGTCTCCGTGAGTGAAAGATTTTTCCCAGGGTCTACGTCGAAAGCTTCTATCGTAGAACTCATTCGAGAGGGCTTGGTAGTCTTAAGAAAGGTTCGAGTCTAATTATCATATCACACTAAGAAGTGACTCCTATATAAAGAGAGATCGACTAGAGAACAAGAGGAAGGAAAACTCAAAGTCTTCTCTCAATCTCGCAAGAAAATTCTCTCTGCAAGCTTCGTGGCACCGATCCCCGCAAACATTTTAAATCTCTTTATTTCCAGTGAATCCTTTTCCCATTCTTTCTTGGTTGGCAAATCCAACCGGTGATTTCCTGATTTTGAGAAGGCAAGTCTCTCTCCCAGAGCATTTAAAGAATGAAGTGAAATGAATGATTTTGATAGAAAGGCTCTTCCCCACAATCGCTCTTTCTGATGCTGCGGAACCATGGCAATTAGGATCTCAAGATGCAGCTACACCTATGATGCAAGGAATCATGGACTTACATCACGATATCTTTTTCTTTCTTATTCTGATTTTGGTGTTCGTATCATGGATGTTGGTTCGCGCTTTATGGCATTTGGAGACGAAAATTGGGTGGTAAAGGTCTTAAATCCTATGTGTCATGCTAGTTTAAAACCTTGACCCTAGCATTGGAGTGTTCGAAGTGTTGTCAACAAAAACAAAGATATACTTCGTGATGGAGTTTTTCAAAGGTGGTGAGCTTTTCTCTAAGGTGGCGAAATGTAGATTTAGAGAAGATTTGAATAGGCGGTATTTTCAGCAGTTGATTTCAGCTGTTAGTTATTGTCATTCTCATGGTGTTTTCCGCCGTGATTTGAAACCGGAGAATTTGTTTCTGGATGATAAGGGTGACTTGAAGGTGTCGTATTTTGGTCTTAGTGGGGAAACATCGCAGGTGAAAAATGATGGGTTGTTGCATACATTATGTGGAACGCTGGCGTATGTAGCTCCGGAGATTTTAGCAAAGAAAGGTTATAATGGTGCAAAGATTGATATATGGTCATGTGGTGTCATATTGTTCGTATTGAATGCGGGTTATCTTCCTTTCGGTGATCAGAATTTGATGGTGATGTATATGAAAATGGCTTCTCTTAAATGTAGCCCATACGTTTATTAACTATAGCCAGAAAAGTTTATGTTAAAACGAAAAACCAAAGTTACCGAACAAGTCCTAATTTTTTGTTTTTAATTGTTCTCTCATTATTCTTAAAAATTTCCCTATTATAAATCTTAATTTTTACTTTTCTCCCAAAAGAAACTAAATCCAGCTTTTCACCTCTTATCTAAAACGATGTTATTTTTTCTAAATCAGGATAACACTAATATTGATTGAGGTCATATATTTTAATTATTCCTTTAAAAATTCCCCACAACAATATCAATCGGAAATCAAAACGAAATCAACTAAGGTATTAATTTTTTTCCTAAAATCAATTTTCTAAACTCCATAAGCATTTTTATTATATAGAAAGTTCTCGAGTGATGTTCTTTTTTTTCAATCATGATTACATTAAAGTGACTATTCTTAAAAACCATGAATTATGCGACGGATCTTACATAAATTTAATTATGAAAATTATATGATTAACTTTTTTTTTTTAATTTAGGTTTTGGTAATTCATTTTGGGCTATAAAGAGTTATGTTAATAATCATAAGAATCCGTTTGGTCAGAGTAATGACTTATTTTATGTGGGTTATAGTTAATAAAAGTATGGACTATATTTAAGAGAAGCCTGGGAAAATATATAAAGGAGAATTTCGTGTACGGAAGTGGACATCACCGGGTTTACAACATCTTTCTTCACGGCTTCTTGGTACATATCCGATTACTAGGATTACCGTCGATGAAATTTTCCCAGGCCCTTGGTTTCGAAAAGGTTATAAGGAGATCAAATTCCATGAACACGATAATAATAATCTAAGCAAAGGAATTGATAAAAAAAACGACGGAGGTTCGAAGTTATTGATTTATCTAAGAAGAATACACCTTTATAACAAGTAGCAAGTAGGGTGATCCAAGTACGGTAAAAAGATATTAACCCCATCCGAAACGATTAGCAAAAATCAAATTAAATGACAGCTTGAAATTTGGAATTTAAAATTTCACTATCAAGAACAATTAATATTCATAGTATTATTTACAAAAAATAAATAAATCATCGAGATAAACTAAGCAAGAAATAATAAACATTTAGATGATTTTATCAATCGGATCATGCTGCTGAATGCCAAGTACCTCTTTTCTCCCACTGACCATGTCTATCAGCACGCTCCAGATAAAATCCATCTCGACGAATAGACCACCAACAATGATTGGCGCATAATTTATGGAATTTGTCATACCATCCATTTCCTTCATAAACAGTAACGCTACCTTCATTCCAACAATGATCCCGTTTGTTGTACCAACGAAAATCACACCAAAAATGTGTATTCTTAATCAGTGATTGGCTAAATTTCCATTCCCATTCCTCACCTGCACGAAGCATACGTTGACCTAGATCGTCGTCATTAGACCTGCAATGCATATTCATCGCACCTTTATAACCTTCGATTTCATTGCGTACATTCACCCTCACATTATCATAATGGAACCATGTAAATGATGAACACTTGGGAACTAGTAATGGAAACAATAGCAAAAACAACAGAGTTACGGCATTGACATGGTTTGAAGTACCCATACTTGAATTATCTGAAGGAGTCTAATGACGCCCCATCAATCTAGATCTATTTATATGCACAACGGCTTATCGGAATTATTGGCGTAATTACTGGAGAGTCTTTACAACTTAAGGATAACAAAAAAATTGATCGATTACAGTTAACAAATTAATGGAGGAAATTTAGACACTGTTTTTATTGGTTTACTATAAATACGCAAATGAGATGGATAATTTTTCCTAACATTGTCAGAGCCAATTGAACTATTTATGTTTCACATATTTGACGATTTAGAAACGAGTACACTCATGTACGTGATACCCCTATGGTACTCTTTTATCATAAAAGATTTCCTAAATATTTACTTATCCAGGTTTTACTGTCTCCACTTAAATTTAATTTGGTGCTTGTTATGACCAAAATTAAATTGGGCGATTTAAAATTTTCCGCATGATCCAAAATTTAAGTCGTAACTCAAACGATGCCAAGGTAAGGTGAAAACGTCTCGTGACTCAAAAATGTGCCACTATCACCTAAATTTACCTAGATTTCTGAAATCTTCCCTGTGGTTCGAATGTTTTGCCATGGAGATTTTGCTCCGTATAAAAAAGAATTTGCCTGTAAAATTTAAAAGTCCGGTAATTCAAGCAAATGGCCCACTGGGGAGGTCGGAGATTGCAAACTGGGCGTTGATTTTCCCGGTCTATCACAGTCACAGGCGTGAATATCCAATTTCTTAGGAAGAAGATTGGCTTTCTTTCTTTTCTCTAGACACACATGGCTTGGGCCTTCAAAATTTTGAGCCCATTTAAGAATCAAATCCAACGCCAACTTCATAGTACTCGACTACTTGTATTATTTTTTTTCATCATCAAGACAAACTAAGTACTAGCTAGCAAAGATATAAGAAAAAAATATCGATGATTTTATCAATCGAATCATGCTGCAGCGATGCCTAATATATTTTGCAAGACCATTTGGCATAAACTCTTAGCACAACTCTAAATTTTGTAACTTAGAATGGATCCTTTGGTTAGAGGTGTAAAACGTGCCGGCCCGGCCCAGCACAGCCCATGAAATCACGTGCTTAGAGTGCTATTTGTCGTGCTGTGCTGTGCCGGAGATTGACGTGTCGTGTTGTGCCGTGCTGGGCTGGGCTGTGCCAGAAAAATAAACGTGTTGTGCTGTGCCAGACACATTTATTTTATATTTTCCAGCATAAATGTTTTCCAAATATTTAGGTATTATATGTGTTATAATGAAAATAAGTCAACATAACAATAATAAAATGTCAATAATTGGCTATAATAAAGGCTCTTTCGTTGAAATATACACAAAATGTGGTGTATTGTGTCATGTTTTGCAGTATTTACACATATTATGACGTGCTTTCTTAACGTGCTTTGTTGTGCCGTTCCACGTGCTTATCCGTGCCGCGTGCTATGCTGGGCTACTGTGTCGATTAGTCAAACCCAGCCCGTCCCATGAAACTAACGTGGTGGGATGATTTAACTTTTCATCTTGATAAATTTACCTTCAAGACTATGGTTAATAGGAAAAAGATTCAAACTGATGGAGAGTTGATTTCAAAGATTACCAAAATTCTTATGGGTAATTTTTGTGTTCCTAGACCAAGGGAAGAAAGACTATCTTGTGAAACCATCTCCTATGGTCTTTGTCACAAGAAAGTTGATTGGATTGATGGGAAGTTTCCTACCAGTGATCTTAGCATATATCTACGGATTTTCGGGAAACTTGGCATTTCTAATCTTTGTCCCTCCACGATCGAGAACTCTCGGTGGAGTCGTGATTTTGCGGAGTTGGTCTATTTCCTTTAAATGGGTGCTCAAGGTCTTAATATTTTGTGGATTTATTATTATTCAAATGGTCTCGATAACGTCACTCAACAAGAAGTTAGGCTTTTCATGCTTAATTGGGCAAATATGTCGTGATTACTCCATAAATTCCATTAGCAACTCTATTGAAACTCCTAAACTGGTTCGTCCAAGTATTTTCAAACGAATGAAGATAAATCACTACAAGAGAAAAATATGTGATACTCCTGACGGTTCTTGTGATCATACCACCTTGGGTCTTCTTCAAAAAATTCATAAGGGAGTTTGTAAGGTCAATTACAAGGTAAAATGTGTGCAAGAACAACTCTTTGTGATTGCTACTAAATTTCCCGAAATCAAGGAAGAAATGGATAAAGTTCAAGCTTCTTGGATGGATTCCGATGACGATGAAGATGATGCTTAGTTCCTTATTTCATATCATCTTAAATAATGTCTAGGAAACTTCTTATGAGAATTTATTCTTATGTTTAAGAAGGATAACTAGGGTTTGAAATAGCAAATATTGTGATTACACATAGCTATTTCAACGATTTTCATCTTGCAATGTTTTTAGATTTATTAATTTAAACTCTAAGTTATATCTTTGGAAGATGGTTCTTTGCAGTATTTAATCTTATTGGTTTTATATATTTCAATTGGCTTATGAGACATAAGTGTGTTTACATTCGTGAATTGTGTCATTATCTCATACGTTCTCAAGTTAAGTTTATTATGTCTTTATGCAAATATTGATAAAAGATAGAATGAACTTGGTAAATATATTCCGAAGTATTTATCTTTCCCTGGTCCACTTATATGTGAAAGTACTGTATGACTCCGTAAGTTTTCTTATGTGAGTATTTCCGATTAAATTAATCATTAAGTCTTCTTGTGGTTTATTTATTCGAGTTTACTAGATACAAATTCATGTAAGTTGTTAATGTCCAAAGAAATCCTTATTTTCTTGTAAGAGTAAGGTCGCTCATGTTGTTCTCTTGGGAATGACACCAGATGGGGGAGAGTCTTAATTGAACTTGTGCTTAATTGCCAAATCTTTATGGGAAGGGCGGTTGTGGAATATTGTAGGAATTATCTTGTAACTTTATAAACTCCTTGATGAATACACTATGTTTCGACTATGTAAAATCATCGAAACAATGTTGATATGTTCTCTTTTAGTCATGAATTATCTCTGTGAGAATTTCATTAAGTATCGGATTTGAAACTAATATTTTGGAGATATGTTGCTCTTTTGAAGCCTTACGTTCCTACTTCCTACAAAAAATGAGGGTATTCTTAAATAATAAACCTCACCATCTACCAATCTTATTTTCAGTGGTTAAAAATCCATTGATTTTCAAGAGTTCTTGGTCAAAATAAAATAAAAAATTGTAATAGTCTTGAATGTTCAGTTAGCAATTAGGATTTTCTTAAACTACTCCTAACCGAACATTCTACTGGAACTTCTATTTAAAACATATTTTAATGATTACTACTCATTTTTTTCAATCAAAACAAATTAAAAGTGATAGGTTTTTCAATCAAACGAGAAACGTCACGAAAATAGGGGAGAAGAAGAGATGATTTTTTTTTTTTCAAAAATAAAATATTCAGCTGCCTCTCCTCTCTCTCTCACCTTTTGTTTTTGATTTTGGTTAATGATTTATTTAGACCAGATGTATATAATTAGGTTTAAGTGGATATAAGATTAGTTATAAAATTAGTATTTTCTATACTAAAGGACACCCTTTATAGATACATGGAGTTCGCCTAATCAAATCTTTGGTCCCAATAAAAGCATGATCCCAAAAGAAAAAAATAAATAAAAAATCATTCTTTTTCTGGATGCACACGTCTTGGGCCTCGAAACTTTGATTTATTATTATTATTATTTTTATAACAAAGGAACCTTTCATTAATGGAAATTCAAGGTTACATTGGGTTTAAAATGGAAAATGAGAGAATACAAAGTAACAAGAACATGCCATACTAGTACAACACCGAAATATCCGACAAGAGATAGAGAAGGATTAACGGAACATGACGAATACAAGCATGAATAAGAACCGATTGAATCGGTGGAATAATGGTTTTTATTGGAATTAAATTCCAACCATTTTGTTTGTTTTTCTTCTTCATAAAGAAATGCTCCTAAAGTTGGAGTGATTTGCTCAAATTTCTTAAAACTTGTAATGAAAATTCCGTCATCAAGAATATCATTGTTGAAGATTCTGTTGTCGGATAATCCAAGGATGAAGATTCCGGCGCCAGAGACAAAAATGATGAAGATCTCGTCGTTGGAATGCATCTCAAGTGATTTTAAAACTCATAGTACCCAAGAACGACCATTAACGCCGAGATAAACCTCTCTAGTATAGGAGATAAAATCACCATAAAGGTGCACAAAACTTATCGAATGATAAAAAATAAACATAAATAACAAAGATCTAGTGAAAAATAATAAAAAGAGATGAAAATCCCGTTCAGATCCGGTCCAAAACGGACCAAATCTGAGTAGGTGGTGTTTCCGGCGAGAGAACTTTTTCTTCCGTCGAGGAACGTGAGAGAGGAGAGAGGGTAACTAGTTTGTCACGATTCACTAGTCTGAAAAACTTTGAACTGTAGTACTCATATCCACAGTTCAAATTTCAATTTGAGAAACCACTGACCATGGCAAGACAAACTAAGCAAGAAATAAAAAACATTAAGATGATTTTATCAATTCGATCATGCTGCTGAATCAATGCCAAGTACCTCTTCTCTCCCACTGACCATGCCAATCAGCACGCAGCAGATAAAATCCATCTCGACGAATAGACCAGTAACAATGATTTGCGCATTTTTTATGGAATTTGTCGTACCATCCATTTCCTTTGTAAACAGTAACTGTACCTTCATACCAACGATGATTGTTGTACCAACGAAAATCACACCAAAAGTGTGTATTACGAATCAGTGATTGATGAAATTCCCATTCCCATTCCTCACCTTTATGGAGCGTACGTTGACGTAGATCGTCATCATTAGACCTGCAATGCATATCCAACGAACCATCTATAGCATTGTATACATTCACCCGCACATGTTCATAATGGAACCATGTAAATGATGAACACTTGGGAACCAGTAACGGAAACAATAGCATCAACAACAGAGTTATGGAATTGACATGGTTTCTAGTACCCATACTCGAATCTGAATGAGCCTAATGACGCCCTATAAATCTTTCTATCTTTTTATATACACAATGGCTTATCGGAATTAGTGGCATAATCACTGGAGAATCTCTAGAATTTAAGGCTAACAAAAAATTGATCAATCACAGCTAAAAAACTAATGGAGGAACATTTATACATATATATATAGACACTTGAATGACGGAACATTTTAGGAAAAATATAGATCTTAATTGAACCATTAAATAGAAACAAACATTTGGCAATATCATTAAATAGATGTAAAGTGTGTCTCGTCAGATGAGGCTATATTCACCGGAAAAATGTATTTAACACCTCGTAGTTATCCATGCACTTGTACAATTAGGTGTGACCGAATTTAATTTCCGTGATTTAAAATCTATTCCATTATCCAAATAATTTCAGGGATTTAAAATCTATCCCATTATCCAAAATTTGTATTGTAATCCAAATAATGGGATCAGCCACGTATATTCTCATTCACTCAAAACTCTCCAAAGTTCTATTCACCTGGTGGTCTTTCATCTTGGATCTCGTTTGTTCCCATTACCTATTACATGGTCTCTGATAATTGTAATTAGTTTGATATCATAACCCAGATGAAATTTATTTTTATTTTTCTTATTTTCGCGGAAAATATGTATAAAGTATGTGGATTCTTTTTGTTTTATGTATTAATTTGGAAAAAAGAGTTCTAATATATTATTTATTTGACTTCTAAATTGAGTTTGGACTTCCATAAAATTCTAAACATGGTAAGTTAAGTTTTTCTTTTTCATTAAATTAAGTCAAGATTTGTCTTAACTAAAATCTTGTATGTGAAATAAATTAGTATTGGAATTTTTCTCTCGTGATATGACGGAAGTATTGTCCACCTTTGACAGTGTTACTAACGTACAATTAAGTATTTGGTATAAACAGGGTGTAAGGAAATTAATTAGATTAAACTCTCACAGAAGTGTTGTCCACCTTCCTTTTTGCTGACGGTGTTACTAACGGACAGTTAAATATTTGTTGTAAACAAAGCATAACTCAATTTTTAATATCCCGACCAATAGTGTTATGCCAAGTGTCCTCACCGTAGCTTCTACATTAGAAAAGGCTTATTTCGGCCAATAGGAAGCGAGGCTTTCGTCACCGTTCAATGTAAGAGATTATTTTGTCAAGGCTTTAAGGAGGAAGATACTTAATGAATTGGATGTCAACATTATTAATCGTGTCGTTCTTTCCAACAAAAATACAGAAAGTATATATTTATTTTTTTGATCAAAAGAGAAGATGTATTAAGAAGGTACATCAATTCTACCAGAAGTAGATGAAACCTAATAAAAGAAAATAAACAGGGGAAATAAATTAAACAAGGGAACTAGTGATTACATAAGAATAGAGTCCCGGGTAGCCGGTGTCACTATAGTGCAGTGATAAAGCTACTGGGTGATGATACCAGTGACCTGAGTTCGAAACTCGCCAGCACCAAATTCTTTACCGATCAAAAAATAAAAAGAATCCCGAGTAAAAAGCACTGCCTATTAGATGATTTTATAAAGTATAAAGTATGTGGATT